>QMIH01001321.1:31850-43119 GCA_003987875.1 Clarias batrachus | reverse complement strand
ATAATAATAATAATAATAATATAGTATTAGTCTTCTGTTTTATTATTATTATTATTATTATTGTAGTAAACAGAAGATTAACACTATAATAATAATAATAAACAGACAGACGAAACATTTATTAGAAGATGAGAAGAATTCACAGAGAGAGATATAAAGACAGATGAAGATAGACTAATAGAGAGGTGTACAGAGAAGGATAGATAGATAAATAAATAAGAGCCAAAAAAAAGTGAAAATAAATTAATGATAATAAATCATAAAAAATATGAATCGAGTAGAAATTATAGAAGAGTTACAAATCGAATTTAATCGAATTGTTACAAATGAACAATAAATAAATAAATAATCTAAAGTGAAGGACTTAATTGGGAATCAATCACGTGTAGGGACCGCACAGTCCACGTGTAAAGTCTTCAAGTCCACGTGACTTCTCTGTTCCCCCAACGTTCGGTGTAAATTTTAAGATGGATTTTAAATCTCTTCCTCGCTGTATATTATTATTATATTATATTATATTATATTATTAGACACAACTCACTGATGTCTTGTGGACCTTCAGCTCATCTCCCTCCTCCTCATCCTCATCCTCCTCCAGCAGCGCGCGCACGGACTCAGCGGCGGCCTCGGACCGGACCTTTAAAGGTGGTGATGAAGAGTGAGTGCAGCACGCAGGCGGCGCGTGTGTGTGTGTGTGTGTGCGCTGGAGGTGATTACCGCAGTGAGCTCGGGGTAGTAGAACTCAGCACAGCGCTCGTCGTCCGGCTCGAACAGCACCAGCTCCAGCCGGGCACACACACTGGCACACACACTGGCAGGGGGGGCAGCGGGGGGGCCACCCAACCCCGGGCTCGGGGCTGCATCAGAGGCAGGCTGGGAGAGAGGAATCAGCTGGATCCTGCGCGGCGTGGCCATGACACACACACACACACTCTGAACACACCCTGAACACCTGAGCGCAGTTAAAATGAATGCACAGCCAATTAAGCAGCGGGGTCCCCGGCCATGACGTCATCACAGCCAGGTCAAGCTTCTGTTGTCACTGCAATTTAAAATATTAACAAAGTAAAACTCGCAATATTTCACATTTTATCATAAAAAACAAAAACATTGGGCAGTTAAACAAATGTAACATTTGCATATGTATCATTCTAAAGTGCATTTCAGGATTTCCGCCAGCAGAGGGCAGCAGAGGACAGATGATGAGAATAATAATAATAATAATAACTAGAGAGGCACATTTCCTGAAGAAACTGTGAGTGATGATTTGCCGTGATGTCATAGAGCTTCCCATGTCATAGTCACGGATGTAGCTGATGTCACAGCTGATGTTGGTCTCAATGTTAAGTCTATGGGACTTTTTTGGGGCGGCAAAGTCATGGCACCCCATTCCCGACCAAGCCGCACGATTTGACACCTCATTCATGCGTCTACGACAAACGGTGCGGGACTAGTTACRCGCCAAACTTTCACATGGAAGAAGAAGAAGAAAAAGAAAAAGAATAATAAGCCTGTGAGATCCTTCGCTTCGCAAAGCACCACTAATAATAATCCGAATGAACTTTATCGCACACACAAGGACTTTGTTTGGGTGACAGAAGCTTCCAGAGACAACAACAACAAAACACGGAACCAAAAAACGAGAACGACAACAGGAACAAAAAATCTATTGCACAATGAGGAGAACATTTAACTCTTCATGCCTGGGAGAGAAAAACCCGTTCTTCTGCCTGACTTCTGCTCTGTAGCGTCTGCGGTCGTCTCGGCTGTGAGGGGACCAGCGTGATGTTCCGAGCTCTTTCCTTCACTCTGGATATTTCCAGTTCCTGCAGCGTGAACACAGGAGCTGATGATCCTTCAGTGGTCCCAACCGCACAGTTACTGAGGTGCACAGGAGTCAATGACGGCTGAGTGGAAGCGTGTGAGCAGCTCCTGAGGGAGGTTGAACTTCTTCAGCTGGTGAAGGACATACAACCTCTCATCAATCAAATATCAAGCATGTGACTGTCCCACTTCAGGTCCTGAGAGACGGTCGAGCCCAGGAACCGGGGTGACTCCACTGCTGTCACAGTTCATGATGGTGTGTGGAGGATGTGCAGGGGGGTTTCTCCTGAAGTCTACAATCATCTCCAGCTTGTTGTGACAGCACCAGACCTCCAGCTGCTCATCCTGGCTTCTGTATACAGACTCGTCGCCGTCCTGGATGAGGCCGATGACTATAGAGTGGTCCTTAAATTTCAGGAGCTTGACAGTGGGGTCTGTAGGGGAGCAGTCGTTGGTGTAGAGGGAGAAGAGCAGTGGGGAGAGAACACACCCCTGGGGGGCGCCAGTGTTGGTGGTGCGGCTGTTGGACATGAAATCCCCCAGTCTCACTAGCTGTTGCCTGTCTGTCAGAAAGCTGGTGATCCACTGACTGAGGAACAGAGAGCCGGATTAGCTCGGGTCTGCAGCAGTGCTGGGATGACTTTATTAAAAGCTAAAGTCCCTGGTTTGTCCAGATGTTGCAGGATGAAGTGCAGACCCATGATGATCCACAGACCTGTTTGCAGTGAGGGTCCAGGGATGTCCTTCAGATAAGCCATCACCAGTCTTTAAAACAACGTCATGACCACATATAATATTAATAATCATAATAATAATAATAATAATAATTTACAGCTCACAGAGTTTATTCTTGGCATTTGTGTGAGTTTTCTCAGGGTTCTCTGGTTTCATTCCACCTTCCAGAAACCTCCTAGATACACAAAACTGCCCCTAAAGTGTGTGTGTGTGTGTGTGTGTGTGTGTGTGTGTGTGTGTGTGTGTGTGTGTGTGCGTGTGTGTTCCATTCGATCCTGTTTTGCAGACCGAGCCTGCAGTGTGAAGCTCTTCTAGAAGATGAATAAATGATCTGTACAAGTCCCTTAATGAGAGAGTTGAGATGTTATGGAAGGCCAACAGGGACAAAAAGTTTTATTCCTGTGTTATTTTACCTGCGTGAAAAAAGCTGAATGAGACTTTTATACCATGTGTACAAATATAAAATTTAACCCTGAAAAGCAGGAATGTTTAACTTTAGTAACATTGCTACACACACACACACACACACACACACACACACACACACACACACACACTGGATTAGGCTAGGGTTAGATTAACTTGTAGTGACATATCACATTAATTAGCTGCATTAATAATTATAACAAAATGAGGTCCTTGAAAGGAGTGTGTGTGTGTGTGTGTGTGTGTGTGTGTTTGTGTGTGTGTGAGAGAGAAAGGATCAGATTGCAGCTCTTTTGTTTAACCAGACTGCTGCTTCATTGAGCTAAATGGAGCGGAAGAGATGGACGCCCCGCCGCTCGAGGACGACCCGGAGACACCGAATTAAAAAAAACCTGTCAATAAACGTGTGAGGGACAATGAACTAACACACACACACACACACACACACACACACACACACACACACACAAAAGAGAGGGACAGATGGAGTGAGGAGGGAGGGGAATTCTGGAGAGAGAGAGAGATTCCCCAGATAATTAAAAAAACAACACGCCCTGAGAGCCGGGTCCCTGAAGCCGATCACTCAGTGCTTTATTAACTCGAGCAACACAAACGAGTTTTAATTAAACACTCACGTCTGAGTGACACGAACACATCAGCTCATTAAAGCGTGATGAGGAAGTGGAAAAGATCATTCTACACGCATTTACTGATGTGTTAATGAACTTTTCATCCAAACGGCCCTAATAATCTACTTAATTACTGATTCCTCATCTGGAAAAATAACATCGCGATCACATGTGAAGAGAAATGACTCATCTAAAAGGAATCACATGTGATCATTAATGAATCGCCCGAAAAGAATCGCATTTGAAAAGAAATGAATCATCCAAAAGAATCACCCAAAAACACGTGATAATTAATAATTAATAAAAAGGAATCACATGTAAAAATGAATATGTGAAAAGAATCACATTTGGAAATTAGTTATACACTTAAAATAAAAAAGTGTGAATGCATAATCTGTGAAAACAAAGAAACTGTAAAAAATAATCACGTAAAATAAAATTATGCAAAAAATAAATAAATTATAAAAAAACATGTTTGCAAATGAGTAACTCAAATATTCATAGAAAAAGGAATAAATGAATATTGTGTCAATATAGAACATTTAAAAATAAATAATGCAAAAATCAAATAAAAAAAAATAAATCAGGATAATGATTATATAATATTTAAATAAATGAATCCCAAGAATCATTTATGCTGTTTCTGTCCCGCTGACAGGAAGTAAAGCTAATGCTAGCTAGCACTGAAGTTGTTTTGCTAGCGCTTTGTGTTCAGAGTGTACTGTCTCGGATAATTAAATAAGAGATCTGGAAGGTCTCTCTCAGCGAGCGTGGTTGGTGAAGACGCTGGAGCTAGCATAGATGGCTTTAATTAAAACATCTTCGCTCGTTTGCAGCGCGGCCAGCGCGGAGTCTCTGGGGTTTTGGGTTTTCCTGCAGATGGCAGATGGCTGTGTGGGTCGAAAATAATAGCCCGATCCCCTCCCACCCTGTCCTGTTCTCAGTTGTAGGTCTGGAGTCTATCTATATGCGAACAACGCGAGTGTGCAAATGATGCTGAGATTAAAACCGTGCTGAGAACAAAAGGATTTGAACTGTTAAAGACCTCCGTGTGAACACAAAAGTGATTGATGTCAGGGCGGGATTACGCAATGACACGAGGCACATGGTGCACGTCAGATTGATTTGGTGTTATTAGGTGACAGAATAACACCAAATCTTAACACGTTTATACTTTTTTTATTGAATTAAAGAAAAAGGAGAAATTCAACAGATAATATTTCAACCGTTGCATTTTAGTGAATAATAAAAGTACTAAATTAGTCTGAATTTGTACAATTTGTTTGACAAAATTTACAAAAATTTGTTTCTGTAGTAAGCATGGAAGGAGTCTCCAGTGTCAGTGTGTGTAACAGTCAGAGGTAAAGCTGTAACTTTCATTTTTTTCCCCCACATCTTCAGGACAGAGGAGTTTATACACTTCTTTTTGGTTTTCTCAGTAAGAGAAGAATAGAGAGAATAAAGAGAGACTGGTGAGGGAACGAGAGTTTATCGCTGCTATAACACAAGTGTCAACAGGAAGTCGTCTGACTTACAGTAACTTCTCAGGCTTTGGTTGAAGGTGCTTGTGACTGCCCCCTATCTGCCCAGGTGTACCGCTGGCCTTGAGGCGGACTCAGCAGCAGATTATTATCCAAAAGCCCTCGCAGTTCAAAGCAAGAACAGCAAAGCAGACAAAGGTCTTTAGATAAAGCAAGAATGCAAAGAATATCATTTAAAATGTAAATAGCATTGATGTTACTGCTTTTAAATAAAACTAACACAGTGCTAAATACTTTGTCCCCTGCCAGTACCATACATTTCTAAAATCCTAAACATGTTCCTGACTTGAAGGGATTTTTTCCTCTGTCTCTTAAACAAGCTACATTTAATCACCTGTGATTAAAAAACATTTTAATGAGACTTGAGACAATTTAAACAGTTTTTTTTTGTATTAGTTTAGATTCTGATCAACGTTCATCCTCAGCGACGCGTTTAAAACATTTTTTAAAATAAAATTTTAACCGAAAAAACAAAACATAAAAACTATTCAAATTCATCTGTCTATTTTTCACAATCATAAGCACTCTAAAAATTTTTATAATCAAATTTAAGTTTCTAAACCTTCAGTATAAACACTGTTTTAAATGTTTTATAATTAAGTGCAAGATAAAAAAAATAAACATTGATATCAATCTGTTTTATTTATTTTTTATTGACAAGCATACATTCGTAATGTGCTGTTGTAGATTTGTTTTGTGTGATTTCTGTGTGTGTGTGTGTGTGTGTGTGTGTGTGTGTTTTGTATAGTGCTGAATTTTGAATTTGTGCTCTTAGTATTGTGTTTTTTTGTTGTTGTTGTTGTTAAAGTAATAATCTGATTTGAAGCATCAAATTGTGACCTTAATGTTTAAACTCTACACTGTCAGATTAATAATAAAAAAGCACAGACAGTAAAACCTAAACCTTGTTTAACATGGATAGATCATAGATATAGATGATTTGAATATAAATTTTAGCATATTTATTTTGCTATAGTATTTTATCTACATATCTGCATCACACAGTACAGTACATCATAACAGATTCACAGTCTGAGGGAGATATTATAAATCTGTTGTGCCCATGTCAGTTTTTATGACTAAAGATTTCTGGGACGGCGGCTTGGTGACGTAGTGGTTAACCGTGGTCGAGGGTTCGAGTGCCACCTCGAGTTGCGTTGCGTTATAGAGCAACTGAGTTAGTGAGTGATTCAACTTCTGGGGTCAACAAACTGACCACGCCCAGTGATGTCACAAGAAAGAAATTGTATTATTTCCTCCACTATAAGGGTTTTTATTAGACTTTTTATTTTACAGGATATAAATATATATTGCTTTCCTAATTCATTCAAATGCCAACTGAACTAGTTGATTTTACTTGATCGAGGAGTTTTTATGGCCAATATAAGAATAAATCAAACTGCAATCATTTTTTTTTATTATACGATGGCAGTGTGAGTGCAAGTAAAATCCCAAACTAATGAAAATCTGTCCAAAATGTCATTAAAATTGCTTTTCTATTATTGTTTTTTTTTAATACATTTAAATTTAAATATAATAATAATAATAATAATAATAATAATAATAATAATAATAAGTAAATAAAATAAATTAGATTTTAGCAAATGGAAATCATTTGAAATGAATCCAGTCTATACACCATTTTTATTATAAGATAACAATCAATCCAGTACAAAATTGTTTAGTCTTTATCCAGGTATACATGACTGTATTTAGGCTTTACATTTCCCTATTTTATTAGCATATATTTTTAAGAATTCTACGAAATCATTTCTTAAAAGAAATATTTGCCAATGAAGTTATATATATATATATATTAAATATGTAAAAATGATTAAAATCTTAAAAGGTAAATCATGTAGAAATAGGCTTAATAATCTTAGATTTGGTTTATTGTAATCTTATATTAACAATAATATATACTATTGTCTAAGTTTATGATCTTGCAGTGTATGACGTGAATATGAACTGCATGAACTGCACGTGCCAATGTTTCTATTCATGTCATGTAAGTTTCGAGAGAATTTCTCTCCAAATCCCCAAACTCTCCATAACTGATCCAAATTCCTGCAGGTTTTAAAAGTGTTTAAAGGACAAATGCTTTATGATCTACAAAACTGGATTAGAACTTTAATTGCAGCTTGAGAGGTGAAGAGTATTGGACGCTGGGTGGCGCTAGAGCTGAAGGTTTGTGCTTCTCTGATGAAAAGGAGAGAGAGAGAGAGAGAGAGAGAGAGAGAGAGAGAGAGCGCGTGGTGTGGAGGAGAAATAACATGTAGTGTTAATCTGAGGGCAAAGCTGGAGTTCCTGAAGGCAGCCTGGCTGAGGAGTTCAGAGGAATGTTCTTCTGCAGGAGTGAGGTGAGGCAAAGAACCAGAACATCATCATCATCACCATTATTATTATTATTATTATTATTATTATTATAAAACGTTATCCGTAATTGATAAGTAAATTTCATAAACCACTAAATATACAGGTATTTTTTTTAAACAGGTTGATGTTAAAGATAAAATAAAGAGGAATTACTTTTCACTCCAGAGAGAGAGAGAGAGAGAGAGAGAGAGAGAGAGATTAGGATTTTGGTTTTTATATCGTTTGTCTGCTGTAATTAGCGGAAAAGTTTTAATTGCACGTGGATTAGCTGAGCTGCTTCTGAGGGATTTCACTTTCTAAAGAAATTGTAACTAATCTAACATTTCTGCCTCTGAAACAAACATGAGAGACAGACAGAGAGAGAGACAGAGAGAGAGAGACAGACAAGTGGGAGACAGACAGAGAGAGAGAGAGAGAGAGAGACAGAGAGAGAGAGAGACAGAGAGGGAGAGACAGACAGACAGAGACACAGAGACAGACAGAGAGACAGACAGAGACAGAGAGACACACAGAGACACACAGACAGACAGAGAGACAAGTGGGAGACAGACAGAGACAGAGAGACAGAGAGAGAGAGACAGAGACACACAGAGACAGAGAGAGAGAGACAGAGACACACAGAGACAGAGAGAGACAGAGAGAGAGAGACAGAGACAGACAGAGAGACAGAGAGAGAGACACACAGAGACAGAGAGACAGACAGACAGACAGACAGAGAGAGACAGAGAGAGAGACAGAGAGAGAGAGAGACACACAGAGACAGAGAGACAGAGAGAGAGACAGACAGAGAGAGAGACAGAGAGAGAGACAGAGAGACAGGCTGCTGCACTGAGTCACCGCTCGCAATTAATTTGCGCTTCACTCTCTAATTATCTGTAAATCGGCTGCTTTTGAAGGCTCATAATCAACTCGTATGAAGTTAATTAAGTCATTAAGACCCGTCGTGCTCGCGTATCAACTCGTTAATTAAAAAATAATAATAAATGGGATTTATATCGCCGGGGTGTTTCAGTACCGACTGAGTGGAGAGCAAAGCGCGCGCACCTGCCACGTGGGTTGTTTTTTTTTTTTTCTTTTTCGAAATTTAATAACAGAGAGAGATTCACACACACACACACACACACACACACACACACACACCTGTGCCCCCCGGGGGTGAATATATATGACTTGTTTTCATCAGCTGTTTAAACGACAGGCCTGAATTAATCTGATCTAAAAAAGCCCCCCCACCCCGTGCAACAAACAGACACACACACACACACACACATAATAATAATAATAATAATAATAATAATAATATAGATCTTTTCGGCGTTTAAACGCTTTATCAGATTATAAAATTGACAAAATGGTGATTGCTGAGGTGTGTGTGTGTGTGTGTGTGTGTGTGTGTGTGTGTGTGTGCTCGTGTCTGACTCTGACTCTCGTGCGCACTCAAAAACCTTTCAAAAACGCAAACAAAAAAACGAGGGTAAGAGCTGATCATCTCTGATGTTGAAGTGGAAATAAAAAAGACAGAAACAGAATGAAATGATTTGAACAGTGTGTGTGTGTGTGTGTGTGTGTGTCTGGGTTTGAGGAGAGGGATGGAAAGAGGATGAGAGAGAGAGAGAGAGAGAGAGAGAGAGATGAACAGATTGAAATGCAGAGCGGCGGCAGCTCTGACTGAGAGGTCAAGTGACGCGCGGATTATAAGCGTCTTCATAATAATATTAATTAAACAATTTGCATGCTAATAAGGTAACAATTATGGCGGCTTTCTGGCGAAAGCTTCAGGTTATTACAACACACCGGTGCACGCGCCTCCGAGGGTCAGCACACACACACACACACACACACACACACACACACTCTGAAATGTTCAACTCGCATTAACATCCTGGCAGCTGGAGAGATTGGATAAATAAAGCAGAATTAATTTCCGGTAATGGAGATGGGAGTGTGTGTGTGTGTGTGTATGTGTGTGTGTGTTTTGGGGGGTTTGATTGAAAAAGGGAGATGGAAAAACTGGAGGAAAAAGGCCCGCGCATGCCCACTTCACACCTCCAGAGTGTCTGGATCAGGATGCTTTCTGTCCTAAATGTTTATTTCCCAGACCGGAAGTGTGCACATTGTTTACATTTAGGATGCAATGATCCACGTGTTCTAAAATCAAAAATAAAATCAGTTTCAATTTCACACACTCAGTCAGTCTTTCACTCGTATTCCGTCTTTTTAATCAATAATTCCTGACACGTGACGTCAAAAAAGAACAACTCTGAGTTAGTCATTTTTCCTTAATTCCTTTTAATGAAGCTCGTATTGCTGGTGGACAGAATGAGTGCATCTGGGCATTAATGAGCGAAATCTGTACAGGATTAGTGATGAAGTGTGTGTGTGTGTGTGTGTGTGTGTGTGTGTGTGTGAGAGAGAGAGACTAATTATGATCTAAATTTGATTTCTAAAGAACCTTGGCACCACAGAGAACCACAGAGAACCATAGAGAACCCTGCAGCTCCGGTGGTGTCTCTGGACATGGACATGGACGGAAGTGAGGAGGGGGGACAAAGCCCCTCCCCGTGCCGGAGAGGAAATGAAGCGTTTTCAAATGTAAAAAGTGTTTCCGGTGTCTGGTGTCAGTGAGATGATTTCTGTGCACGAGCACAACCTGTGAGCTGCCTGATATGTGTGTGTGTGTGTGTGTGTGTGTGTGAGTGTAATGAGTGTAAGAGTAAATGTATAGTGACAGCTGGAATAGAGTGTTATAGAGCGGGGGACAGAGTGCATTATGGGACCAGATCCAATTTGTCACTGGCTTTGTAGAACAAAAAAATAAATAAATCCTTTCCTCTTCCTCCAGTGCAGTGACGCGTTCGGATGACAAAAAACAAACAAACAAAACCCAAAAATAAACAAACAAAAAACAGAAATCAATTAATAATTCCCCTCCCCTCACCTGGCTGATGTTGTGACGGCGCTGCCGGTGTGTGTGTGTATGTTTGTGTGTGTGTGTGTTTGTGTGTGTTGGTGCACGTCAGGTAAAATCAGCTGCCGACTCGGAAAACGTCTTAACCCGCCCGTGTGACGTCACCTGGGATAAACGTTTCCCATTGGCCCCAAAATCCCGCCCCCTCCATCATCATTTCGGAGTACAGGAGAGAGAAACACACACACACACATACACACACACCCCCGCCCCCTACTCTCCACTCCCACTTTATTATTTCTTTCTATTCATGAGGAAGGTGAGACCCGCGCGCGCTCAGCCGTACACCGTGTCCGCGCGCAAACAGACGGGAGCTCGTGCAGCACTCACCGTGTCTCTGAGCCGGTGTGTGTGTGTGTCTCTCTCTCTCGCTCTCTCTCTCTCTCTCCCGATCTCTCTCTCTCACACACACACACACACTGTTCAGGAGATGAGATGATGGACAGCAGGATGCTCGAGCACCCGCGCGCGCAGTACGGCATGCCCGGTGTCGGTTTCCCGTACCACCTGAACCCGCAGCACCGACATGTCTACGACCTCACCGGGCACCAGATGCAGACGGTCGCTCCGTTCTCCATAGACGGATTATTAAACGGCTCCTGTTCGGCCTCCGTAGTCAGCTCGAGCCCGCTGCTCGCGACCGGGTGCGCCGTTAATACCGACAACCAGGCGTACAAACTCACCGGTGAGTCACAGCAACACTCCAATCATCATCATCATCATCATCATCATCATCACCATTACTAATATTATTATTATTGTTATTATTA
>QMIH01001320.1:136417-155821 GCA_003987875.1 Clarias batrachus | reverse complement strand
CTTTTCGAACTGCTCACTCGTGCGCCGTTGGGGGCGGCGTAACACACTCAGTAGACAGTGCTATTCTCTCCCTCATTGACTGTAGAGCCATGATTAATGTGAGAGTGCACATTAGTGCCTCCTAACCCACCCTAGTGAGGGAGCTCAGCCAATCAGCTCTCTCTAGGTGCTCGGCTGGAAGAGACTGCAGCATCACGCGGGAATCGAATTAGCGATCTCTGGATGATGGGACGAGCACTTTACCACTGCACCACTTGGAGGCCGCTTCCTACCTTGATGGTATCCAATCACTAGTGAAATAAGTGCATTAGTGTGTCTATAGAAATTATATAGAGAAATAAAAGGAGGTTTTACGCTCATAAATGCTGTCTTATTCTGCACAATCAAAAGTCCCGGTTTGACTTGAACGCCCCTTGTACTCATTCTGCATGACTTATTATTTTAATTGGAMTYTAAGCGCCAATGCTGTTAAAGCTGGTTAGTGTTTTCAGTATGTTAAACACCCGGGCAGTGGTTTGGGCTGGGTGACGTGTTTTAGGTCAATGTTTGCATCAGCGAATAAATATTTGAGTAGCCATATAGTTGAATAGTTAGATGCATATAAATGGCTGCTTTGAGCATAACCGGGTACAGTAGAGTATGTGTGTGCGTTTGCATGTGTGTATCACACGCTTGTGTCAGACTCGTCTAGAGCACCGAGAGTGCAAGAGGCCCACTGTAGGGTTTTTCTCTTGTGGTCAGTGTGCTGACGTGTACAGCTCATCAAAGACTGCTGTGCACGAGCATTTTTCACATGCTCACGAGTACACAAGGTCTGTCTCGTCAGACCGTTCATTCCGAGAAGGCCCAGTCTGAAGCGCTGTCTCTTTAGACGGTTTGTATTGATCATGTATAAGCAGTGATCCAGGAGTGTCTCCCCAACCATATATAGGATAAACAGAAACAGAAGACTGTGTAGTGGTTATACTTTCACTGGTCGCTTCATTAGACACACTTACCACATGACTTATAAGGTCCATGCATTTTGTGGTGAAAGGGTCACTATGTGTAGCTACAAGGTGAGGTGTGTGTGTGTGAGCTGGGGTAAGTGGTACATGTCTGAGTAACATCTATGCGTACCATTTCTTTGTCCTAAGAAGCTCTTGGGTGACTTTCACTGCAAGCTTTTGGATCCTTATCCATCTTTACTGTACTGTAAATGTGAAGTACTGACCTATTAGTGACTGACCTTTGACTGGATGTGAGCACACAGTMGAGCTCTATACATTTTACATTTCATCCTGCTTCTTCTGTAAGCAGCTACTTCATCACTTACCACCAATGAACCAGATCAATTGGCAACCATGCATGCCCATGCCATTACACCGCCTCCACAGATGACGTGGTGCACTTTCACTTCCTGAGCCCTTCCTGTGCTTTTATTACACACCTCGTTTTCCTATCATTGTGGGACACGTTGGATATCTGTCCAAAGAGTCTTGTTCCAGGAGTTAGCAGGGTTGTTTTAGATGTTTTTTTCTAGAAAACATCTAATATGGATTAGGCCCATCAAGGCGTCCCTTGTTAGGATTTTTAGTTAAGCATTTATTTGTCACATATACATTACTGCATAGTGACATCCCATCAAAGCAGCTGGGGTCAGAGTGCAGGGTCAGCCATGATGAAGCTCCCCTGGAGCAGACAGGATTAAGGGCCATGTTCAAGGGCYCTCCCGACAATGGCAACGTAATGGAGCTGGGACTCGAACCGCCGACCTTCCACTCAGTAACCAGGTGCCGTAACCCTCTAAGCCACCACTGCACCCAAAACCAACTGCCGTGACCCAGATTCAAAATTGATTGATTGATGCAGACCATGACAGCGATATGCTTCGAATTCCATAGTGTTCTTGACTAGGCTGGATGTTGTGGAGGTCTTCTCCCATTTCCCAAGGACACTTTAGTCATCTTTCTTGGTATTTTAGGCTTTATGTGATGTTGAGCTCAGCAGTTCGTTCCTTTTTTTTTTTTAAAGAATGTAGCAAATTGTTGGTTTGGCCACTTTTTGGTGATGGCTGCCTCCTACTTGGGAGTTTTTCCCTCGGCACCATCGATGTCCACCAACCTGGTGTCCACCAACCTGGTGTCCAAAAAGATGCCGATCATCTTTTTGGACATCAGTTTGGTGGACATCGACGGTGCTGAGGGGAAAAACTTCCTGAGATGGCTGTAGAAAGAAACCTTAGGAGGAACCAGACTCAACAGGGAACCCATCCTCATCTGGGTGATAACGGACAGCAGGGATTGATCTGCAGTCATACTGAGGCTGGAGGTTCAACATAACAGATCGTGTGTTTAAGTTGATATGGTGTCCAGTTTCGGTATTGGAGTCTCAGGTACAAAACTGTAGGAAATTCCAGTCTTTAACTATTGCGCAACAGCAGTTTGTCCGAGTACTAATACTCAAAGTCTTGACTTTAGTGACGTCTTAATTGCTTCATTTCAAATCTGTTGTGTTGGTGTAAGGAGGCAGATTTACAAAACCTACTGCATATCCCTGCTCATATACTGAGTGTGCTGTGTGGAGTTCTTTTAGTTAATTAGAAGGTAGTGAAAGTTTTTCATGAAACCATACCAGACACATCTTAGCGAATAAGAGCACCAAATATTACAAACATTTTCAGTTTAAACAAACGAGGGGGAAAAAAAAGAAATGTCGGTGAGTCATGTAGGAGTTGACTCCTATTGAGCYGAGCCAAGTGATATGACTCACTGAATATTCCCATCGCTATTTAACACTCCTTCTTCTGAATCTTGAAATATTCCTAAATAGCGATCGTCTGCCTAAGATTTTGGTCTTGTTTGTCTTCTGGCGAGCCTTTATGTTTTAATCTTTGCCTCCTCTTAGCCACGCCCCCTCACATATGATACAATACTGTTTTAACTCTTCTCAATCATAAATAAGACATGATGAAGAAGGTCACGCTCATTGTTGAAACGGTTGTTTTATGGAGTTTAGGACACACCCCCTTTTTTTAACAGTCTGGATAAAAGTTGTACACCTTGTACACTGGATTGTGTAAGTGACACGACTTTGCAGGTTTAACATTAAATGTAGGAAAGACTTGTTCCTAAGCACGGGTGTGTTCCTCTCCATTCTCCTCCAGTGTAGATGATGGACTTTCGTGACTCATAAGAGGAAGTGAACGAGAAAAGATTACAGAGCGGTAGCGGTTTCTGCTCGTGTTCGAGTCTCACACGCACACACACATACATTATTGAAATACAAATGTACATATGAAAATTAGGTGCGTGTGTGTGTGCGTGTGTATACAGTATGCCTCTAAMCCCGTGTTTGGAGATGCACATTATCTCTGCATGTTTAATAAGCAAAGCTTCAGGCTGCATTTAAAAGCTCGGCATGATGAATAAATGATGTGTTTGTTATATTAGCTGGAGGTCTTTTTTTTTTTTTCCCTAAGCTGGTACTGTACAGTATAATCCTGTCACGCTGTAGCTATTTGTGCGTGAATGGCGTCTACTATGCAGTCATTTTGAACAGCATGTTAGAAGCGTGTTGAGAAGTCTTCTGTAAAAGTCAACCGCTTTCACGGCTTCCTTCACCGGAAATATCATCATAGTCCTGTTTTGACTCGAACGCCTTCCTTACAAAAATGTATGCGTCAGTTTTTTTTTTTTTTTTTTTTCCCTAAGCTGGTACTGTACAGTATAATCCTGTCACGCTGTAGCTATTTGTCCGTGAATGGCGTCTACTATGCAGTCATTTCGAACAGCATGTTAGAAGCGCGTTGAGAAGTCTTCTGTAAAAGTCAACCGCTTTCACGGCTTCCTTCACCGGAAATATCATCATAGTCCTGTTTTCACTCGAACGCCTTCCTTACAAAAATGTATGCGTCAGTTTGCTATTCAGAAGTGAATCACTTRTTTATTTAAACCRTCAAATGAYCTAAAATTGACAATTGTTTTGAGTATTATTGTTTTTATTTATGAGGCGGTTGCWGCAATAGCGCCACCTCCTGGACTGGAGCGCAAGTTGTACACCAGTTTAGTGTTGATTAAATGCTATCAGGAGTTTTTCAGTGCAGCAAAACCTCAAAAAAATAATAATGAACAGCAGACATTAGTGCTAATGAAAGAAAATGTAATTAAAAATGTTAGCACTATTAAAAAAAAAGAATTTACAAAAAAAAAAAAAAACTGTAATTATCGATATGGTGATTTATTTATTTATTTATTCTATATTAAGACGTTTCTGTAACATGTCCTCCGGTGTCAGCGGTTTTGGAGAACGTTCAAGACAGCGGACTTTGACTCTTTGTCCCGTTTCTTGGTAACAATGTTTATTTATTTTCTGCTTATTAACCTCTCTGCTTAACGAGAGAGAAGAAATGAGCCTTAAGAATTATTAACAGCGTGTATTACACAACATGTGACTAAAAAAAATAGGTCCAAAGGATGAAATGTTCTCTGTGAGCAAACCAAAAAAATCGTTGTAATGCTGAGAAATCCATTCATTAGTTAAAGAGTAATCAATCACTTGATGATGTAATGACGATGACGTGGGCAAACAGTCGACGTCTCATCATGTTATGCAGCGTCACATCACACCCGTTACTATTAACTSTTGTGTGCATATGATTTTAGTTTGTGCGATATGTAAACCGATTACATATCAGTGGCGTGAGGTCCGCTTGTGTTTTAGCTTCTCGACCTGTCTCTTATCAATCTGCCTTGTCAGCTGGTTTCCTGATTAAATTAGCTCAAAGGGGTTACATCATCCAGACTTTCGCAGTGCTGCTTAATGAGGCCTCGGCTCTCGGCGCGGACGGGGTGTGCTGCTGTTTCATGTCGCCATGCAAAAAATATAATAAAAAATCTTGCTTATAAATGAATGTGTGCGATGAATTGAAGGTGTCTATAAATCACCCAAAGAMGTTTGAGTGCACAGAACTGATGAAACCCTGAAGCTGAGCGTCTCTTCTGATTCTGTTCCAGGAGCTGACGTCCGACCCGCAGTTCATCGTCGGAGGAGCCACCAGGACCGATATCTGCCAAGGAGCTCTGGGTGCGTGTTTCTTCTATTTGAACTGATCCTCTGATCATGCTTTAAGACAATACCAGGCAGGTTTTTTATTCATCAGCCAGTGAGCGAAACAAGTTCTCAGCTGCAGACGTGTTGGGTGTGGTAACGCTGTAAATCCCATAATACGGGGTAGGTGTGTATGTCCTCACAGGTTCTTTGGAAATCAACTCCAGAGCAGGGTTTCATTCCGGATGCTCAACAGTTCTGTGAAATGTTCTGAACCAGGGCTGCTTGGTTGGTCTTTGTATTATTTTAATCCCTGGTACAAATTGCAATATTCTGGCCATTCGCAGAACAGCCTGCATCATCAATGGGAAATGCTGCTAGTGCACACACACACAYACACCAGATGTACTAGTTCTAACCAACATCTGGTTCAGTGCATTGGGTCCAGAATGGAAGTGCCAGAAAGTGCAGTTCCTCGAATGACCACTCTCTGAAAGTGAGTCAATTCCCTAAGAGAAGAAAATTGCAGCCTGAAAAAAAAGAGATGAAAAGATTTCCSGTTCATGACACTCCTGGGACGCGTGCACGTCTTTAGGTATAATGATATTATGCGTAAGTAGGAACGAGGCCGATTTGTGTGGCGGCCGCGCGGGACGATGTGTACGGTATGGACCATGGAGTTCAAGCATATGCATTTCAGCTAGCTAGCTTGTGATAACAGCCAGGCGCTATTCATTCCACCCTTTCCCCTAACCCGCGCTATTCCGCTCCTACCTCTTGTGTGAGCTCACGGACGCCTGTGATTGGCTGTAGAGCCACGATTGATTTAAAAGCACCAAGTCCCTCCCCTTTRTGAGAGCCCGGCCAATCAGCTCTCTCTAAGCCCTCCTCCCGCGCGGCTGAAAAAAGCTACAGTATCGCCGGAGAGTCACATCTGTGATCTTTGGATGATGGGAGCGAGCACTTTATCGACTTAATCTACTGTTCAAACAGGCAGAGCTAATACAAAATAATAATAATAATCATAATAATAATCTTAATAATAATCATAAGCTAAGTTATTTAATCAATCACTGATACTAGTAGGACAAAATTGGTTAAATAATACGTTAAACCCGCTATAAACTCGGAATATTTTTGTGCAGACGTGAATGTTTTATCTTGATTTAAGATATGGCTTAAATACCACCATGTCCCGCCCACTTGTTTCCTATTGGCTACTGACTGGGGGAGGGGAGTACTCCAGTAACGTCACTGTTAGTGGTTCAGATAATCTGCGCTCACATCGATGATAATCGCTGAAACAGGGCTTGGCTGAATATTGTAGAGCGAAATCTGATGTGGGTGGTGTGCCAACCGTCACCGAAAACAGGAAAACCGCTGTGTATTGTGCGAGTTCTGCGTGTCGTCCGGGTCATTCTTGGCTTTTTAACTCCCTGACAGCCAGAAACAGCAGAGACAGACGTCGAGAAAACGCTCCGGGATCAGATTTTGGCCTGCTGGCTGCTGTAATAAAAAACCCAGTGTAAATTCTTGAGCATGCTCAGAATTGAGTGTGTGTATGTGTGTGAGAGAGAGAGAGAGAGAGAATGAGTGTGTGTTTCCTGGGCGTGGGGTGTGCAGAGCTCGCTGCCTGAGCCATGAGTCACAGGCCGAGTGGTTAAGCAGAAAAGAGTGCTTGGAGGTTTGGCTGCGTGCCATCGCCTTAGATTGCGCGTCCGCGCGTGTGTGTGTGTGTTTGTGTGTTTGTGTGTTGGGAGGGCTCACCCAGTGTGGGTTTGCCGAACTGGGCGGAGAATGAATCAGTTGTGTTGTAACAGTGTTTGTAGTCCCAGCACATGATAATGCACAACAGCTGATATTTCTGTAATGTAGAGCAATAATGTGTGTGTGTGTGTGTGTGTGTGTTTATAAATGTGCACAAGTATTACGGTGCATTTTATGAGCATGTTTGTGTGCGGGCGTGTGTCTTATGAATGTGTGTGTGGGAGTGTTACTGTAAATGCAAGCAGGATGGCGGTATGGAAAATGGGATGAGACTTTGCCAAGAGTTGTTAACCCACGCATCTCTCTCTCTCTCTCTCTCTCTCTCTCTCTCTCACTGTCTCTGTCGTCTCACTCTCTGTCTGACCCTCTCTTTTGTTTTAAAATGGTTCCTGTTGCTCTTGTACATCTACGCCCTTCTGTCTCTCTCTCTCTCTCGCTCTCGCTCTCTTTCTCCCCCTACTGGTGGTCTGAGTCACTGCAGGCTGTCGTATCAACAATTTTTCCGTCTCAAACGTCATCTTAAAAATCTGATGCTTTTGCGATCGCCGCTGCCAGCAGTCAGCCTCCCGACCACACAGCTGATAACATTCTTACATCCTCCTCCGCTCTCGCTAAACCTGAAACGCTTGTTTTCTCGCCTTTTTTTCAGCCACTGTACTGGTCCTGTACGATTTAATCCTTATTATTGTTTAATGATAAATCAATAGCAGTAATCGTTCTTATCAGGTATAGTAGTTTGTAGTTCCTTAGAAGATCATTAAATCGCACCCGCAGTGAGATAAGTTTCCAAAGAACCTCAGTTTTTTTTATTGTTTATGTTCAGTATAACAGCTTTACTGTAACGCGACACCTACCAACCAGGGTACACCGCGGCTAATCAGCTCTCTCTCTCTACGGGACGGGAATCACCAGGGACCGTATACCGATACCATGTTCTCCCGATACCTAGGTGATACGATCCCAATACATGTATTGAGATTTTCTAAGTATCGTGATTTTATAAACGTTTAAATATTTACATTCTTTGATGTGTTTGTTTACTTTATGATGTGAAAACAAAAAGTCAAGTTAAGTGAGTCGACTCGGGTCTTTCTCCAGCTTTAATGCGGTGCATCAACTGACAACCCATTCAACTGACCAAACAAGCAGCGAGGAGACAAGAACACACAATAGGCCTTAAAATACCTCGATTGCATAAGTGAACACACCCCTTGCGGGTACACTTGGATTTCGCAGCCTCAGTGTTGAACAAGGACAGAAGGACAATAGCAGCATGTGAAACAGCTTAGCGGCGTGAAGTATCATAAAACTTACCAGGCTGTGTTTATTCTGTTCACTATTGTTGAAAGGAAGAAGGTATTGTCCTGGAGAAGAAACCACCAGTCAGAGGTTGGTTTGGCAGGCTGTGCAGAGTTGAGCGAGCGGTGTTGCCAGATTGATTGGCTTTCCAATAACTGGCCGACTTTTAGTATTACCTTGGACTTTAGGCTGGTAATCCGAATGAGGCTAATTTTCAATATTTTGGAATAATGTATGTTGAGAGTTTGAGAGCTGATGGTGGCACAGTCGCATAGTGGTTAGAACCTGGGCTCACACCTCCAGGTTCGATTCCCGGGGCGGGTCTGTGTGCTTGGTGGGTTTCCCCTGGGTTCTCCGGTTTCCTCCCGCAGTCCAAAGACATGCAGATTAGGTTAAATGGTGTTCCCAAATTGCACGTAGTGTGTGTATGTTTGTGCCTGGATGCATCCAAGGTGTACCCTGCCTCATTCCGTAAGGCTCCTGGGATAAGTTCCAGTCCCCCTGTATACAGGATAAAGCGGTGTAGACAATGAGACAATGCATAACATTGAATACACTGGTATAAAGTAGATGTATGTGACTGATCCCTGGTGACACTTGGGCAGACATCGTTTCCTCAACAGGTGTCCCTGTCCAGACCAGCGCAACCTCAGGTTCAGTTTGGGGAATTTGCATCATCCACGAGTACCAACGTGTTCACTCGTAGCTGGTCTGCACTTTAGTTTAGTAACGCTTGTGCCTCCAGTTTTGTGATTGTGYGTGGGTGGGTGAGCATAATACCCAGAGCAGGCCTTGTTTACATTGTGTTGCTGGCAGGAAGCTGATCGCTCTGGCTGTAAAGCTTTCCATTCATCATCGCTCTGGTGTACATTAGTCATTCATTTGCTCTGCGTGTCTCTGTCGCAGTCTGTCTAAATATGTCTCTTTCATCTTATTTCTTCATCCGTTTTCCTTCTCTTGTCCAATCCCTGTCCCAGTTAGTGCCCTTGCATTCTCACACACTCACAGGAACATTTGAGTGTCCTGGCAAGGAAGTTGGGCAGTGGTGGGGTGTGTGTGTGGGGGGGGGGGTCAGCTAGCAGATCACGGGCCGGCAAAATATTTCAGCGACCCTGAAAGAGCCCATGGAAAAATACTGTAGCAGAAGAGATCCATTTTGTTTAAACGTGAAGCGGCTCGCCGCCTTTAGCAGATCATGTGTATTTACTTCACTTATCTAGTCCATCTAGAGTAGCTACAGTACACTCATTGAAGGAGGGAAGAGTTTTCACATTCCTTCATAGTTTATAAATTTTATTTTGTTTAAACTTTGAAATCTGATTCGACAAAAAACAGTCAGTTACTGCCACATCCCCCATACAGTCCTGACCTCGCTCCAAGCCATTTCCACACGTTTGGGGCGTTAATGGAGTTCCTGGGAGGCCGGCGTTTCAGATGTGAATCAGACAGTCCGATCATGGCTCCGGCGTACTGAGAAAACTTTCTAACTTGATGGTATCCAAGCACTGGTGGAATGCTGGGACGAGTGCATTAGTGGAGCAGAGGATTATATAGAGAAATAAAGGGAGTTTGTTCTTTCAGAACTGCGTTCTGCACAATCACAAGTCCCAGTTTGACTTGAGCTTGAACCCCTTGTAAAAAGAAAATCATGAAAAATAAAGCTCCTTAAATATATTACCCAATTAATTTCTCTTTATGCTGCATTTTAGGCTACTAAGCTCAAATGTGGTAATAAACAGGTGAAGAAAATAGACTGCGATCCTGTTTCTCCTTGGAATGCTTAACTTTTAAGGTGTGTGGTTGCTGCCCTCTAGTGTTTGGACTCTAACTCATGGCTAGTCTTGTTTGAGAGTTTAAGACAGCCGTAAAAGAATTACAGCGGTACCGCGACATACGAATGCCCCGTCTCATGAGTTTTCACCGCAAGAAATGAAATTTTGCAAGAAATTTGCCTCGGCATGTGAAGCCTTTTCGGCATACGAGTGACCGAACCAAACGCCGGCTAAGTTGCATATACACCCGGGAGTCATTCAAAACTTGTTAAAAAGTTATGATTATAGTGTTGGAAATTGGTAATAGTGGTAATATCTTTGGGTGGCTGGAACAGATTATCTGCATTTACATGATTTCCTATGGGACAATGCGTCTTGCAATATGAATTTTCGCCTCCGGAGCGAATTAAATGCATATGCCGAGGTACTAACTAAAAAGGTAGACAAGCTCAGACCTTTTCCTGCTATGTCATATGAACTTTCTGGGCGGGGCCTGATATTCAAATAAACTCGCTTTCTAGTCGACTGAAACTACTGCTTCTGTTTCTGACTTGCTGTTGAACACATTTTGCTGACTGTGACGATTTTTGTTCGCGTTTATTGCTAAAACTTGAATTATAAACATTGCACACAGTTGTGATCAAAACTATATGCGTTTTATATTTCTAAGGAAGAGTTTATTTAAGCAGGTGATTTAATCGATTAAGAGAGATTTTGTTCATCAGTTTTAAACGATTAAGCTAAGCTTAGCTAAACAATCACTCAACGGTGTGAAACTGATGCGGTTCTTTCGAATATACCACAACTTTTGTAGAAAATAGAAAATGCTTGTGTCTTTCGCAAATACTCTCATTTTGTGCTTCTTTTTCTTTTGTGTTTATTTTGGATGGTACATCACCGCCATCTACTGGCCTGGAGTGTGGAGTGGAAGATAAACAACAATCTCCACTCCACAAGACAAGTAATGCAGTATTTCAATGGTTCTTAGATATTTTTAGTAGTTTTTCAAACTGCTGCGTAAAACAGTAATGAGACCGTAAACATTAGTGCCAATAGAAAATCGCAAATGCACAATATCTAATTATATCGACAGTCCGTCTATGATTTGCTGCTGTAGATCTTATGCAGGCTTTTGCTTACTGGGCCTGACGTGCTGCAGATTTTCACAGCTTTCAGAAGGTCAGCCGTTAATGAGGTCATGACGGTTGGCAAAATGTTCAGCACCTAATAACTTTTAATAATAAAAACTTTTCATCCACAATCGTCTCTCTTCCTCAGGTGACTGCTGGCTGTTGGCTGCAATCGCATCTCTCACTCTCAACGACAAGCTCTTACACAGGGTGGTTCCTCATGGCCAGAGCTTCACCGATGATTACGCCGGGATTTTCCACTTTCAGGTACCGCTTCTACTAAATTCACATTATACCCAAGATCTAAGGGCGCGTTAATAGCTCAGTGTGTTAAGACTCTGAGTTACTGATCAGAAAGTCGATGGTAACCCTGTCTGCTACAAGGGTGCTGTATAATGGCTGACTCCTAACAAAGCTTGGATATGCAACGAACAAAGAATTTCACATTGCAGTAACGTATACAGGCCAACTAAAGGCTTAACTTAATTTTAATCTTAATATTTTATTCATTTAGTGGATGAAAAACTACAGGGAAGCAGCTTGCATCTTTTTTATTTTTTCCCAAATGATGTAGGTCATAAAACCCAACACTACTCGTATGTCAAATTATGTGACACACAATAATTCCCAAGTCTTAAAATACAGAATAATTGCTCTTTTTCCTTGGGAAACTTTTCAGCATGTGGCGACGGTGTGGGTGGTATGTCCCACGTATGGGTGGTTGTTGGATGGATGTAACTAATGTGGATGCTTCCAAAAAAAACAAAAAAAAACAGCCACAACAAAGTACAAATGTCCCCATTTCATTATATTATATTATTACAGTTCTACAGTCAATCACGATGATGGGAACCAAACAGAACCAAGTTTCATCCAAGACAACATATTACCACTTCATTGTATAATGTTTAAAAAAAAAAAAAAAAGGTGGTGTACCAGTTTTGACATTCTGTTTATCATGTTAGTGACCAAGCAGAAAATGCAGTTTGGCACGACAAGTCCGGCCACATAATAGTAATGAACGGCTGTTAAAAAAGAATCATAAAAACAACAACAACAAATATTTTTTTATTTGGTTTCACAAATATGTGGCATTTTTATGTTATTTTTTCAACCTGAATCCCGGAAATGTTGGAAAGTTTTTTTTAAAATTTATTATTAAATAGAATGAAAACTAAAAGACTTTCAAATCACAAGAGCCGGTATTTTATTCACACTAGAGCACAGAGAACATCATAATTGTTTGAACTGAGAAATTCTACAAATTTTATCCACAAAATTTCGAATGTGATGCCTGCTATAGGTGCCAAAAAAAGTTGCCAAGGGGACAACAAAGGGCTGAAGAAGCAAGACATTTTTAAAAGATTCAGCTGGGAGATCATCCAGCATCAGGTCTGTAACATGATTAGCTACAGTATTAAAGGGACGTCAGTGTATTTCATAAGTAAAGATGCAGAGCCTCTCCAATCGGTGAAAGAATGCGTAAAAGGATTGTGGAATACTTTAAAAACAACGTTCCTCAATGGCAAATTGCAAAGGCTTTGCATCATCTTCAGTGCATAACATCATCAAAAGTGTCAGAGAAGCTGGAGAAATCTCTGTGTGTAAGGGACAAGGCTGAAGATGTTGGTTGCCCGTGCTCTTCGGGCCCTCGGACGACACTGCATCACTCATCGGCATGATCGTCTCATTGACATTATTAAATGGGCCCAGGAATACTTCCAGAAACCACTGTCGGTAAACATAGTCCGCCGTGCCATCTGCAGATGCCAACTAAAGCTCCATTATGCAAAAAGAAAGCCATATGTGAACATGGTACAGAAGTGGAAAAGTGTTCTATGGTCGGACAAGTCCAAATTTGACATTTTGTTGGAAATCACGGACGCCGTGTCCTCCGAGCTAAAGAGGAGGGAGATTTTCCAGCGTGTTATTAGCCTTCAGTTCAAAAGCCAGCATTTCTGATGGTATGGAGGTGCATAAGTGCATACGGTGTGGGCGGCTTGCGTGTTTTGGAAGGCACTATCAACGCTGAAAGGTATATAAAGGCTTTAGAGCATGTGTTCACGTCTGTTTTAGGGAAGGCCTTGTGTATTTCAGCAGGACCAAGCAAAACCACATATTGCAGCTAGTACAACAACATGGCTTTGTAGTAGAAGAGTCCGGGTGCTGAATTGGCCAGATCTTTCACCTATGCAGAACATTTGGCGCATCATTCAACGAAAAATACGTCAAAGATGACCACGAATCCTTCATCAGCTGGAAACCAATATCAGGCAAGAATGAGACCGAATTCCGACACCAAATCTCCAGAAACCTCAATGCCCAGATTCTTCAAATTGTTTTAAAAAGAAGAGGAGATGCTACACCATGGTAACCACGCCCCTGTCTCAACTTTTTGGGACCAATAGCAGGTATCACATTTGAAATTTCGTCACCAAGAATGCACTAATTGAAAAGAGTTGTCACTTGTTCTTGGTTTATCAACACCACTGTTAAAGGTTAAAAATGCTCAGATACTAATGAGTACTGCAGTAGAGTCAGGAGATTAAGTTCTAAAGAGATAACGCACTCCCAAAAGCATGGGAAATCAGGTTGCCATTTTGCTGGTTACTCTGAATCGTGCTTCTCGTACAGTTCTGGCAGTTCGGCGACTGGGTGGACATCGTCATCGACGACCGTCTGCCTGTCAAGGATGGAGAGCTCGTTTTCGTGCACTCGGCAGAAGGCTCCGAGTTCTGGAGCGCCCTCCTGGAGAAAGCCTACGCTAAGTAATGCTCTTCATACTGTATCTAAACGCATAGAACCAATCTGTAGGCTAGGCCGTTTCACGAGTTTCTCACGTCTGCGTTCCAGGTTGAACGGCTCATACGAGGCTCTGTCCGGAGGCTCCACCACCGAGGGCTTCGAGGACTTCACAGGCGGCGTGTCTGAGATGTACGAGCTGAAGTCGGCGCCCAGAGATCTGCCCCGCATCATCACGAAGGCTCTGGAACGGGGATCGCTGCTCGGGTGCTCGATTGATGTGAGTCCAGAGAGGAAGGGCCAACACTTGCTCCTCCCTGTGGTGTTGTTGCAGATGTTGGTTTGTGTGTATGACCTTTGCTTTATACCCTAGGAACATGGGATATGTCAAAGTATATTTTCTGTTTTTTTTTGGTCCTGGTGGTTTTCATTTACTTAAAATATCCTTTAGAGGTTTGTATTTCGCCGCATGTAATGTTGTTTTCATGCAAGTTCTCATGAAATTTGATCTGTTTCTGCTTTTCCGTTTAATTTCCTCTTTAACAAGAGTTTGGCCACATGTTTTAACTTTACAGATCACTAGTGCCTTTGACATGGAAGCAGTGACCTTCAAGAAGCTAGTGAAAGGTCACGCCTACTCCGTGACAGGACTCCGAGAGGTGGGTCCGGAGCTCTGCGTCCACCTTCATGTACCTTTAATGGGCTTGAAGACAATTACAGAAAATGATTATGATTTTGATGGTGACAGAATAGACATTGATAAAGACTGATAAAGTCAGGCAGAAATAATGAAAAGGCTAATCGGAGAATGATTGTTTGATGATAAAAACCCTTAGATTGGACAAATGCAAAATAATTGATTTTTGAAGTGTGTGTGTGTGTGTAGGTGGATTTCCGTGGCAGCCGAGAAAAGCTGATCCGGATCCGGAACCCGTGGGGGCAGGTCGAGTGGACTGGGGCGTGGAGTGACGAGTGAGTCAGCCAATCAGAACGAGGGTCACGATCAAAGTCACTTGTGGTTCCACAACATACGAAATCTGACTATAAAACAGCCGTCATCTTTAGTCTGACTCGCCTCAAACATCACATTTAGAGAGCAGGAAAGCAGAAATTGACAGGTTACTAGATCTAAACGGCTGTAATTAATGGTCTCGGACGAGCCCAAGTCCCGTCCGGCGAAAGAAACTGACTCTGTATATGAAAGCTGTTTGGTTGTGTAATGTGTGCTGACGTCACCATGCTTCTTCCTCAGTTCTTCTGAATGGAACCAGGTCGATCCGTCTGATAGAGAGGATATGAACTGTAAAAAAGAAGACGGAGAATTCTGGTGAGTTCTGGGGGTTTTTGTTTATGCATAAATGTCATTTAGCAGTTACAACGTACGTTCAAGTCAAACTGGGACTTTCAATTGTGCAGAATAACAGACACAACAACACAGTTATAAGTTCTGTTATGAGGTAGAAGGTTTTCTGAGTACGCTGGTTTTATGCCCTCATTCACAAGAAATTTCATCACAACTTCCGGTTTGATTTGAACACCCCTCGTAGTTTTATCCAGAGCAAGATAATGAATTGAGGCAGAATCCAGATGGAGAAGTATGTTTTCTACTATACTGATTGGACACACTCACTCTTTCTTTGTTCCAGGATGTCGTTTCAGGAGTTTAAGCGGCAGTTCTCGCGCTTGGAGATCTGTAACCTGACACCGGACGCACTAAGTGATGACAGTATGAGTTTTTGGAACACCATCAAGTTCGATGGCACCTGGAGGAGAGGGAGCACGGCGGGAGGCTGCAGGAATCATCCCAGTACGCAGCTCACACACACACGCACACACACATCATACTAAATAACGCCATTTTCTGTCGCTTTAGTACTGTACATGCAGTGCATATTGACACTCTATTAACAGTTCACTAAGTATTAGTTTTACTGATATTAATGGCTGATCTTATTACAGCACCATGTTCATAATCTCTCTCTCTCTCTCTCTCTCTCTCTCTCTCTCTCTCTGTCTATCTATCAGACACATTCTGGATAAACCCACAGTACAAGATCACGCTGCTGGAGGAGGACGATGATCCCGATGATGCGGAGGTGGCCTGCAGCTTCCTGGTGGCACTGATGCAGAAGGACCGGCGGCGCTACCGTAAGCAGGGCCAGGACATGCACACCATCGGCTTCGCCATCTATGAGGTCAGGCGAGGTCCACGAGCATAAATATACATCGATTCTCAAGGATTGCTCAAATTACAATATTCTTAAGGATGATGATGCTGTGCTAATGTGATGCCTCTTGTTTTTCCCTTTTGCAGGTCCCAGACGAGGTAAACACAGCAGCTGTATTGCATTCCAGTTACATTTGGTTGGGAGACACCCTACAGTCAAATTTGGTCTAAATTGGCTTTATTTTGCGTTATTATCAGCTATATATGAAAGCGTTTTCTGGGTTGTGTTGATCCAAACCGAGAGGAGAAGTAGTAGTCGTAAGTAGATCCAATTTCTGAAGAAACCGTGAAGTCTGGGCACAATGGCGCGCCACTTTTTCCATGACACACCACTGAGACTGTGAGTATCTGTGAGTCAAAGGGGCTGTGGCTTGGTCCACTTGCTGTAGCCGCCTCTCCACCCCGCACCTGAAACTCAGCAGTGATTTCAGGGGTGAATTTTTCAAAGCCCTTTGGTCTGCCATGGCTCGCTTTCTGATTGTACCGACAAAGATCAAGTGAGGAGTGAGGGGAACGAAGTGGGAGACCCAGTTGACGTTTGGCTGGGGGTTTCCTGGCAGCGTGTGCAAAATGCTGGGTGATGGGTCACCTAGTCCCCAAACGTCCCCTGAAAAACAGGATAACATTTGGGGAAATGGAATTAGCGAGCCGTTCCTGGTGACACAAACTAATTAGCAAATTTTTGCACTCGCAATAATAAGAATAATAATAGAAGGGTTAATTATTTGTTTCTTTATTTGTCACATATACTGTATATTACTGCACTGTATCTGGGGACTGGGGTCAGAGTGCAGAGTCAGCCATGATATAGCGCCCCTGAAGCAGATAGGGTGAAGGGCCTTGCTCAAGGGCCCAAACAATGGCAACCTGGTGGAGTTGAGGCGCGAACAGCTGACCTTCTGATCAGTAACTCAGTGCCTTAGCCCTCTGAGCCCCCAAATGGTCCCTGTAAGGGCGCTGACACTAAGAATTGTTAGTCCTGTTGACATTTATAAAGGTACAAATAAATAAAACAGCAATAATACAACATTTCTGGGAAGTGATCTTGTGAGCCAATAGCAAAAGTGGGCAGGACTAGACGTTAATTGGCCAGTTGAAAACTGGAGGCACCTTGTTATCAGGTAACAGTTCCAGATATTAGTAACATGCTAACTTGTTAACTTTCTGCTTTGTACAACGATCATCAGTTTGTTGACATTTTGACGGAGACGTTTTTGTTTTTGTTGGTTTTATACTAGGGTGTCGTTTCTGTATTTAACTGTAGCTAAAGTAAAACCGTACTCGATACGAATGACTGTTGATTTGTTTCTCAGTTCCGCGGTTGCCAGAGCGTTCACCTGAAGAAGGAGTTTTTCCTCCGAAACTCGTCCTGCGCTCGTTCCGAGACCTTCATCAACCTGCGCGAGGTGAGCACGCGACTCCGGCTGCCTCCGGGCGAGTACCTCATCGTACCCTCGACGTTCGAACCCGGGAAAGAGGCCGACTTCGTGCTCCGTGTGTTCACTGAGAAACAGTCCGAGACCGAGTGAGCGACTTTCATTCATTGACTTGTTTATTTTTTAGCGGTTTATTTATTCTTTCAAACATTTTCAGTCCCGCCCACAAATAAAATGAAATCTTAATTAAACATGTGTGCAATTTTGCTGAATAATATTTTTCTTAGAATTCGTTTGTACAGCAGGAAAAGAAGAATAACCATACATATTAGCACCTATATATAACATTATACTGTTATTGTTTATTTTATACTAGTGCATCTAAAAAAGAAAAATCATAATATGGCGGGACCTCAGCATACGAATTTACCAATTAGCCAATTATACCAATTTCCAACACTATAATCATATTTTTTTGCATCTAAAACAATCAAAAAATTTTGGAACGACATGCGAATGAAGTAAAATGTGAAATTCTTGATTATGATTCCTCTTGGCACCTAAAAAAAGACTATGCAAAAACTCGTGCAACTGATGCAAACAAGTTTTGAACGGCTCCCAAAATTACGCGCAACTTAGCCGCCGTTCGATTCGGTCGTTTGTATGCCGAACATGCTTTGTATGCCAGGGGCAAAACTACTTGCAAAATTCCAATTCTTAAGATGGCAATTCACAAAGTATGTCAAGGTCCCACTGTTTTTTTTTTTTTCTTTTTTCCCCTCACAATTTAATAAAAAAAAACAAAAAACAGTGACACTCGTGAATTAGCATCATTACACGCAATGTGAAATAAATTGCATAAATGAACATACTGTTCAGAAGTTGGAAATTTCTGTATTGTAAATTTGGATTGATTATTTTATTTATCATAGGAAACATTCTAATACTTGATTTTCTTTTTCTTTTTCAAAATAAATTAAAACAAAGAATGCATTACATTTTCTACTTACAATTTTTTTACTATAATGAATCTAGAATATGAGTTTTGCGTTTTTAGTAAAATTACAAAAACATCATCATATTGTATATATTTTTTTAGATGCACTAGTGTATCTATTTTGGAAATTGACATTTGATTCACGTGTGCAATCATGCGTTCAGTATGACAGTGACGATGTTTCTTTATTTAGAGAGCTGGATGATGAGGTGATGTTCACGATGGATGAAGAGGTAAAGGCCATTAGAAAGTTATGGATCTGACACAAATGTAATGACTGAATAGGATTTTCACATAGCAGATGTTTAAAGAGCCGGCTGTTTAGAATTTACAGTACTGATAATGAGGATAAAAAAAAAAGACTCTGCGTTCTTTTAAAATCACAGATCTAGCTTTTTAAACCGAGGCAAGCTTACTGACATTTCTTGCACATCTTTCTTTGTTTAGGAGGAGATCACCGAGGACGACATCGACTCCTCGTTCCGAAGCATGTTTGCCAAGCTTTCTGGCGATGTAAGAATGTGTGTTGTTTGGTGCACGATTGCTCACAACACATCTAACCCCGTTATCCTGTAATACAGCTGTTAATTCTCCAGATGTACAACATAACCTCATTCTCTCTCTCTCTCTCTCTCTCTCTGAGTAGGACATGGAGATATCAGTCCATGAACTGAGGACCATCCTGAACAGAGTCGTGTCCAAGCGTAAGCCTGTGTTAATGCTGTTTACAGAGCTTTGTGTGTGTGTGCGCGTGTGTGTGTGTGTGTGTGCGTGCGTGCGTGCGTGCGTGTGTGTGCATGTGCGTGCGTGTATGTGTGTATGTGTGTATGTATATGTGTGTGCGTGTGTGTGTGCGCGTGCGTGCGTGTGTGTGCGCGTGCGCGTGTGTGCTCGTGTGTGCGTGTATGTATGTGTGTGTATGTGCGTGTGTGCGTGTGTGCGTGCGTGCGTGTGTGTGCGTGTGTGTGTGTATATGTGTATGTATATGTGTGTGCGTGTGTATGTGCGTGTGTGTGTGCATGTGTGTGTGTGTGCATGTGTGTGTGTGTGCATGTGTGTGTGTGTG
>QMIH01001320.1:124122-136359 GCA_003987875.1 Clarias batrachus | reverse complement strand
GTGTGTGTGTGCATGTGTGTGTGTGTGCATGTGTGTGTGTGTGTGTGTATGTGTGCGTGTGTGTGTGTATGTGTGTGTGTGTGTGTGTGTGTGTGTGTGTGTGTGAGTGTGTGTGTGAATGAGAGTGTTAACATGTCGTGGTGATGTGCTTTACTTTTTTCTTCCCCAGACCAAGATATAAAGACAGACGGGTTCGGTCTGGAGTCCTGTAGGTCTATGGTGGCCCTCATGGATGTATCCAAATATCGCTCATTAATAAACTAGATTAGAGTAAATGCATATTTACTGCAATGTACTGTAGACACAATTTTACTTATACATGGCTTGATGTAAAAAAAAATTCTGGTTTGAATGAAGGTTTTTTTTCCCCTACATATACAAGTCAAGTTCAAGTCAAAAAAAAGTTCAAGTCAAACCAGGACTTTTTGAAGTTTCTGGTGGAAAGGTGTCAAACTGATTGACATTTACAGAGGACTTTAAGCACAGTATGGGGATGAGACTTTTATCAACATTTGAAAACATTATATTAACGTTTTAAAGAAGGTCATGTGTCTTGAAGATACCTTGTCGTCACTTGTGAAAAAGACGTATCCGTCTGTATTGAACCGTAGACACAATCATCCACCAGCACCACTTGCACATTACAGGAGCTCGGCTGGGAGTTACTGTATTGCCACATCCCCCATACGGTCCTGACCTCACTCCAAGCCATGTTTGGACCATTAAAGAAGTTCCTGGGAGACCGGCGTTTCAGACATGAATGAAGCAGGCAGTCGGACCGAGAAAACTTTTTACCTTGATGGTAACCGAGCACTAGTGAAACACTGGAATAAGTTCATTAGTCTAGCAGGGGGTTTTTAGGTAACCCTAAGCCTAAGTTTTTATTTTCGTAACTTTGTTCTCTTATTCTGCACAATCAAAAGTCCTGGTTTGACTTGAACACCCCTTGCATAATAATAGATTCCATCACTGTTACATCATGTATTTATTGTTTACATATTTGTATAAATAATTGTGAGGAAAAAAAAAACAAACAGCTGTGATGAGAAGAACAGCATGGTGTAGAAGTAGAATAAATAGCACAGTGGGCTTGACGTGAACATTGACTGAAATACCTGCATCATATCGTGCTTGTTTGCATTAAAACAAAGACACGCCACCTTAACCGAGTGAACCTCAGAAAGACGGAAGCGCTCGTCTGGGTATCGTGGAGTTCCAGATCCTGTGGAATAAGATCAGGAAGTGGCTGGTGAGCGACTGAAAAGCGACATGACGTCTAGACCAGGGGTCTCAAACTCAATTCCTGGAGGGCCGCAGCCCTACAGAGATTTGTTCCAACCATAATTAAAAACATCTGATCCAACTAAACAAGTCATTAAGGCTTATTTGAAAACTACATGGTATGTATGTTGGAGTAGGGTTGAACAAAACTCTGTGGGGCTGCGGCCCTCCAGGAACTGAGTTTGAGACCTCTGGTCTAGACTTTAGCTTTAGACTTCTAGTTTTAACGACTATGCAACATAAACAGCTTAGCCATGTAAAACGACATGAGTTATGTTTTACGTAGATCCTTTGTTGAAGATCCTTCTAGATCTTTTTTTTTTTTCAGCTTTTACCTGGAGCGTGTGAGTAGGTCCTGTTCTTTAATCCGTGGCTTCTGTCCTTTATCTCTGCAGGGAATCTTCCGGGAATTTGACCTGGACAAATCAGGAACCATGAGCTCGTATGAGATGCGATTGGCCTTGGAGTCTGCGGGTAAAGGAGACAGATGTCTTTATTCGAACAGATACGTCTTATGTCTGAAAGGGTTGGAAAAGCAGATATTCTTTTACTGATGACATTCTATAGTTAATATATGAAGTTTGTTTAGCACGTCGTTTAGTTCAGTGTTGCATTATCACTTGAACATAGACTTACTATAAGGTCTAAGACAATGTTTTGCGAAATGTTGTCCATGCTCCCACACGGTGGTGTAGTGGTTAGCACTGTCGCCTTGCAGCTCCAGGGTCCGGGTTCGATTCCCGTCTCTGTGTGTATAGGGTTTGCATGTTTTCCCCGTGCTTGGTGGGTTTCCTCCGGGTACTCATGTGATGGATTGGCACCCTGTCCAGGATGTACCTCGCCTTGTGCTCTAAGTCTCCTGGGATAGACCCCCCGTGACCCTGAATACAGGATAAAGGAGTATAGAGGATGAGTGAGTGAGTGAGTGAGTGAGTGTTCATGCTCCCCTAGTGGGCACTTGGTGTGCTGCAAGACGTCATTTACTGTATACAAAAAAAAGATTCTGTTTAATTGGGTTTAATATTCGCTCAAAATATTTCCAATTAAGTGTTCACATTTCGAACTGGACCGCAGACTTGTAAAGTTTGAGAATGGATGGTCTAAAGAGAAATGCATTCTGACTCATCCTGAACAGTAATGAAGTACGATCGTTGCACCGGCATAACCAGCTCTGCAAAAGTGTTTAACAAGCTCTCAGACGTTGCTATAAATGTTGTATCCTCAGCTGATGGAAAGGCGTCACGCTAGATGCTGTTAAAGGACATGAGCTTCCTTGCTGCACTCAGCATTTTGTGCTGAACTGAAAACTTTAAAAAGATTTAGAGCATCCTTAAATATTGTAACACGATACACTTATTTATTAAAGCATTTCCCTGTTTATTGCACAGATGGAAAAACGTTGGATTTATTAGTCAGCTAGGTTAAAATGACTTCTATGCATATTGCAGCAACGTTTCTCACTGATCTGTCTGTCTGTCTCTCCGTTTCAGGTTTTAAGCTCGACAACAAGCTGAACCAGGTGCTGGTGGCTCGCTATGCAGACCAAGAAACCATCGACTTTGATAACTTCATCTGTTGTCTGGTCAAACTAGAGGCCATGTTTAGTGAGTCTTCGTTCTTCTTTGTCTTTCGACTGGTCAGGGGTCACCACAGCGAATCGTCTGCCTCCATCTAACCCTGTCCTCTGCATCCTCTGCTCTTATCATTTAGGAAACTGGTGTGATTTTGAAGATGTGTATACAATGAGTTGTAAGACAGAGATGTATTTGAAAAGTATAAATTGCAGCGAATGCTCAAATCTACAGCGTTTACTACGTTGACGGTGCAGTTCAATGCGACGCAATGTGACTGGACGATGCAAAGCAGTGATGCTGTGCAATTCCAAAAATATATTTAAAAAAAGTTGATGGTGGCCTTTTTTAATATTTTCTGTACAAGTTTTCACTTGTACTTGTTTTTAAAATTAACCGTACAGAACACACTGCAAAAAAATGTTTCAATGTGTCAAATCTTACAAAAATTGCAAGCTTAGTAACCTTGTATTTATTTTTGTTATAAACTTATTTTAAGGAATTATATATAGTTTTGTTACAGTTAACCCTTGGATTGCGAGCATAATTCGTTCCAGAAGCATGCTTGTATATCAAAATACTCGTATACCAAAGCGATTTTTCCCATTAGAAATAATGAAAACTCAGAGGATTCGTTCCACAACCCAAAAGATATTCATATAAAAATAATTAATACATAATAGAAAGCTAAAATAAAACAAATTAACGTGCACTTTACCTTTGAGAAGAATCCAGACAGAGCAGTGTTTGTTAGTGTGTGTGAGAAGCTGAAATATGATGAGAGAGGAGGAGGGAGGGGGCTACTGTGTAGGATGACTTTCACACGCACGTGCACACACACACACACACACACACACACACACACACACAAAAACTAAAGTAAACACTGCTCTGTCAGGAAACGTCTTTAACAAGGAACCTTTCTAATGACTCGGGGATGACAGGTGGAGATGTATCCGAACCCAAGTCGGGGGATACTGGGGCTGATATTCTGCACGTTCAGACGTACCGGTTTGAGTTGAACATTCTTTGTATGTGAGCAGAGGAAACTGCATCGTTATTAAAGAGTTAAAGTTCTTTAAATATTAATCATATTTATGCTATTTCTGTTTAAACAGGAAGCTTTAAGCAGTTGGACAAAGAAGGCTCCGGGGTCGCCGAGCTCGCCCTGCCAGAGGTGAGTTCCTCTCCCGTGGCTGTGATCGAGTAATGCAGTAGATGTATTAGATTCAGTATCATATCACTCAGTAGTGTTAGATCTTGAGCTTAGGAATTAACACTCGTCTGTCTCGCTCGCAGTGGCTGTACCTGACCATGTGCGGCTGAGTCTCCCGAAGAAAATTCAGACGTCCACGAGGATCACGATCGGCGCGTCAATGATCCTAGGACACAGAGAGAACAATCGGCGCCTTCGGTTCAGGCTCCCTTCACCACTTCAGCGCTAACTAGACCCACCTCAGACACCTTAGTGCTTTAACGACTATGCAACATAAACAGCTTAGCCTATGTAAAACGACATGATTTACGTTGCACTCCACACACGCGCATGTATAGTATGAGCGAACAAATCTCGCACCGTGCATAACTGCATGTCACTAATCTTATTTCATAGGGTAGAATATATTTTTCTCTTATTTGGGAGTCATGGAATGCTTCCTTAACCAGTGTGTATCCATGAAACACTACCGCACAAGGCATGTGCTGATAATTGGCTAAACGATACTTCTTCCTGTTCAGCATGTGTTTTATTATCAGTATCACCACTTCTCTAAGAACGCTCGGAAAGCTTAGTCCCGGTTTGACTTGAACACCTGTCTCATAAGCACATATGAGGGTCGTTCCAGTCAAAAACAGGACTAAGTGTTCCATAAATTTTCCGAGCGATATATATAATACAGTACTGTAATGATATCGGAAAAACAAGATATTTCGTTAGACAATTATCATGACGTATGACTTGATATCGAGACGTGTCGAATAACACGTTCATGCTTCACTACATGTTTTTGTGTCTAATATCTCATATGCGAAGTTAAAACCAAAAAACAATCTACACTTCCCACTCCGCCATGGTAGCCTTAAGGAAGATTATTTTATAGTATTATTTTATTCTGGGATGTTTTCTCAAATAATGCTGCTTAACAATAAAGTCATAAGTATTACAAAAAAAAGTATCTGTGTCGTTAATTTTTTATTTCAATTTTTTATTTGTTTGTGAAGATTCTCAGTCATGTCAACTGGACGACTTCTTGAGTTTAGTAGAAACGTTTCACTTCTCATTCAAGTCGCTTCTTCAGTCTGTGTTTAGATTGACTAGTGAAATTCACTTCCAAAATGTCTTGGTACGATGAAGCATTTAAGGGGCGGAGCCCAACTCCTGAAACAACCTGACACCAGTTCCAACATGACTGCCCACCAGTGTGTGTGTGTGTGTGTGTGTGTGTAGAATATACACATCCACACACACACACACACACAAATGACGCATGGTATAGTTGCACTGAATATCCTGGAAGGCTATAATACAAAGCAAACAAAATGTCAAAAACTTCTCTGTCCTAAAGATATTGAAAGGTTCATGTTGAGACCCCTAAAAAATTGTTTCCTTACAGAACACTTCATGGAATCAATGATAACTTTTATTTTTATTAATATGTTTTGAGTAACATTTGCTGTACAAATATAAACTTGAGGAAAAAAAATTCCCAAGCAATTCAAAAACACAATCTATTTGACGCAGTCATTTAACAGTCTCTGCTGATCGGTAGCTCCTCTGCCCAAAGCTATTCCTTCCCCTTAGCCTCTTTGCCCTCGAGCAGTCCGAGGAGGGTTGCATCAGCTTCGAGCAGCGTGGTGTCTGTGCTTGCGCCCAGGAATCGTGAGGTCAGCTCGAGGTCCTCCAGTCTGAGCCGGACGAGGCTGCCCCGCCGATATTTATCGCTGTCCGTCTTGGGCCGCTTGCACACGCAGTGGAACTTCCCACCGAAATCGATGTACAGATCATCCTGGACAATGTGGAAAACTTTCCCGATGACTATTTTGTCCTTGGCCGGACCCATCTGGATCAACGGCGAGTGACGCAACAGTGACGCAAAGGACTGAGTGTCGTCAGAGGAGCGCCTACGAGCCTTGTCCTCCTTGTGGCTCTGCAAAAAAACAGACAAAATATAGTTTTAACAATAAACCATTAACTTAATTTTATAAAAAGGATGCCTAATTATGGCTCTGGAACATGTTCATGAAGGTATGCTTTAGAATCAAAAGTAGCGTGATCTTGCAAGAAATAAAACAATCACTGCGGAGCTCCTGTCGCTACCCTGATGATTATTGGATTAGACATTTTTCAAGAAGAGTCCATCTCAAGGTCTGTTTATAGCTGCACTTAAGGGCCGCAAAACAATTGACTTCCTGTTCTGCGAGTATAAACGGTCATTCCCTGACCGACCTAAAGTTCATTTTAATAACGAGGGGGAAAAATCTGATTGGCATGTTACATTTAACATTTATGAAAGGAGTCTCCAGTTTCAGCACTTTGTAACAGTCAGGGATAGAGATGTAAACTTTTTCTGCGTGGAACAAAGAAGTTGTGCTTTGGGATTTCTCAAGAACATGACATCCTGTGTTTTTATTATTATTATTATATTCAGTGTGTTGAAAAAAGGAATGTTTAGAGCTGCTATAGTGCGAGTCATAAAACATGGATTTATCTGTTTTAATGTATGTATAAATGGATTAAAAGTTATCTCAGAAATTGTAATGGAGTTTTTTATTATTTACTAAATGAACAGACGGGGGTAGAACTGGTAGAGATGGGAGGGGGAAATGAGTTATGAATCGAATTGTTTTGTACAGGTGTTTCACCTATTGCCACAATGACTCCAAAATTTTGAAAAACTACTTTGATGTTTAGAGATGAACAGTTTGATGACAAGAATTCACTGGTTTTCAGTTCAATCGGCTGATCAGCCTCGGATATAAATGATTCTGTACCGAGCACTGAGGTTTCTGAGTGACGCAACAAAAACGCATCTTTATGGCTTACATGATCAAGTCTCCTATCTGTTTTGAATACGTCTCAAACCCACTCATTACAAGCGTTAATTAGTCGAAACACTGTGTGCACATAGCCACTCAACCCGCGCGGTCACTGTCCAATTGAGTTCTGAGACTTTGGAGGCGGTAAACCGTCAATTTCTTTACAAACCTATAGGTGGCGCATTCTAGTGATGGGAAGTTTGAATCATTGTAGTGACTCGATTCTTTGAATCACGTTCATCAAAATGAACAAATCTTTTTTTGAGTCATTTACTTCATTTGATCAGAAATAACATAAAATGTTACATTTTCAATAAACACACCGCCAACATGTCTACATACACAAATGTTGGCTATAGTTCCAGTAATTAAAATATTACAACGCAGCTAAGGACATGATATAAACAGAATGCGCAGCCCACCGTTATGTCTTCTAGTCCGTACTTCATATTTACACACTGGTATCACGTGTGGCTTATTTGCTAAATTCTTCTAAGGAACAGGCTAAAAATATTGTTTAAGACTTAAAATGTAAACAAAACTTGGTAATATATATATATATATATATATAAAAAAAAAAAATCGTGATACTTATAGAATCGAAACTTTAGTCGAATCGGCACAGAAATATCGTGATAATATCGTATCGAGAGGTGCCTGGTGAGCCCTGCCCCTAACCCCTGGTATAACCGCACAGACCTTGGCGCCCTGCTGCTGTTTCAGCTCGGAGTGAAGCTCATAAGCAACCGCGAAACCACTTTTCTGCTTCTCCTCTCCTCCTCCTGTAGAAACCCCTTCATCGCCGCCACTGCTGTACCATCTGCCCGCTAGATAAACCTCGGGGCTCGTCAATAAGCGTGCTCCTCTGTGTCTAGCGCAGCTCACAACCTTGTACAGAGACGCCATTTTTTTGGAACCGCTCGCCAGTGCAGTGCGCATGCGCGGTCATTTCGCTCCGTCGCTTTGCATGACGACATTAAACCGCGACGGTGTAAAGGAAGTTTCGAGTAAACATGGAGGTCTTCGTTGTTTCTCCGTTTGTAAGGTTTATTAACGTTACTGTTCCACACGAGTCGACTGTCAGAAACCTGATAGGCCTGCTTAACCCCGGAGAGGTAGGTTTAGTCGTGTTTATTTCGTTTAAACCGTTTATTGGTGAGCGCTCAAACTGACTGGTGTTTAGTCGTTACTGGCTAACTGTCGTTGCTAACACGATAGGGATCCTAAATCACGGCAATACAGACTTCCCCAGCCAGTCTGTTGTTGGTTCATTTCTTAACTTTTGTTACATAACATTCATAAATCTTTCTATTCAGACCGTCTCCTGTGTGGACTTCTATGTGAAGAAGAATGGCCGGATTTCAGGTGGCGATGAGAGACTGCAAGCTGGAGCAGTTTATAGGCTCGAGCCTCGCTTATGTGGAGGCAAAGGAGGTGATTGTTTCTCCTTGTTTGTTTTTACATTAACAGCAACTGTAGACTTATTTTCCATCGTCTTATCGTCTTCCCGCCTACTTAAAGCCGATTTTCCAGACCAGTCTTCCTTAAACCATAATCTCTATTCTTGTCTTGACTTGTTCTGTTTTTTTTAACTCTTAGTCTGCTTTATATTCTCGACATGTTTCCCTTTCAGTACCACTCAGAATCTAGTTGAAGTTCTCTAACTTGCATTATTGCCACCTACAGATTTATTTCTCCTCAGCTTCCCTGTCCAGTCCAGTCTTCCTTAAAAACAACAATAAATGCTTATTCCCAGCTTAGTGACTCCGCTTTCTAAAAGCGTCTTAACAATGCCCTCTACTCTCGCTAGTTCTTGGACCTGTGCCACCATATCTCGCCCCTCCTGCATAAGTTTACTGTATGAGTGTGGTGCATGCTCAACAATTTAGACATAAATTAAGGTGTCCAATTCTTAATCTGCTAATTAATAATTCCTGTTTTCGATTTTCTAACGTCTTCAGCATTCGATGTTTGTGTGACAGGTTTCGGCTCCATGCTACGAGCTCTCGGGGCGCAGATTGAGAAAACCACCAATCGAGAGGCTTGCAGAGACCTGAGTGGGCGGAGACTTCGAGATGTCAATCATGAAAAAGAGTAAGGCTGAGCACATACACTTCTTGACTTCAGGTCAATGTTGAAATGGAATGTTAATGTGACCAGGGGGAACATTTTCAAGGGTGCACTAAAAATGAAAAAGTGTTGCCTTGACAAAGGTGATGATTGTTGGTGTGGTGCAGTGAGATTAACAATTCAGCATTTGTGCACGTGTGAGCACAGAATGGCCGAGTGGCTGAAGAAGCAGACTGATCGAGATGCGGAAAAGGAGCAGAGACGCTTGGAGAGGATTCAGAGGAAACTCGCCGAGCCCAAACACCGTTTCACAGACACCGAGTACGAGCAGCAGTGTCACGACCTCTCTGAGAGGCTGGAGGACTCCATTCTCAAAGGTTTTTAAAAAAAAAAAAATCTGACTTTTCACGTACTTATAAAGAACAGGGCGGTATGTTGGTTTGGATAGTTAGATCTGAAACTGCAGCTTGTAAATTATCTAAGTGCTTTAAATGGCTGTAGATTATTCATTACCAAGTTTCTGTTTCTCATATTTTTATCCTGCTTATCAAGGTTTGATATACGCTTGCCCTAGCTAAAGGCCTTATTCTTGGGCCAGAATTGGAGCGAGTTATATAATTATAGTTTTCTATAATTTTTGCTTCCAGGCATGCAGGCTTCATCTAGTGGAGTGGTACAGGCAGAAGAAAAGCCACATCGCAAACGGCCAGCTACGAAAAATGGAAACACTTCCTCAAAGAAGAAATGCTTCTGGTGAGAAATCCATCAGCCACAGTGCTCTGGGGAAAGAGAGAAACTATTTCATTTTTTTTTTACACATGTGCATGCTGTTAGTAATTTTAAACAACCTGTGTTAAGTAGTAAAATATATAAATTTTCACAGGACCGGCCTCGGGGACCTTGAGAACATGGACAGTTCGGACGGAGACAGCGATGAAAGTGAAGCTGAGGCTTCTTCCTCCTCTTCTTCTTCTGATGCTGGTCCTTCCTGCAGCTCTGTGCCAGTCGCAATACCGGCAACAGCAACTAGGGGGCAGGAGGAATCCGAGTCTCAGGACCAGGCTAGCAGCAGCAGCAGTTCCAGCGCCGGCTCGGCACCCTGCTCCCCGCCTCCTAGCCAGGAAAAAGCTGAAGAGAAAGATGAACCTGTAAGGATGGAGCACAGTGAAAAAGAGGAGTACAACCAGGCCATCATTGATCAACAGGAACCCGAGAAGAGCATAACTGTTGAGACAAATGATTGCGCAGACAAACCGCCAGTTCAGACAGAGGTGAGTAGTTTGTTTCGTTTGCTGAGAAATATAGTTTATTTCATTACAGTATTCACTGCAGACAGCATCTCTCTCATCCTCCATCAGGACGCAGACGCTCCATTAGACCTGCTGACTGTGAGCGGCGTGGAGGAGCTGGAGGCTCTGGGTCTGGAGCAACTGAAAGCCGAGCTAACGAAGAGAGGGATGAAGTGCGGAGGGACGCTGCAAGAGCGTGCTGCTCGCCTCTATTCCGTCAGAGGACTGAGCGCTGATCAGATCAACCCGGCGCTCTTAGCCAAACCTGGCAAGGCCAAAAAGAAATAACCAGAACACATGAATTGCCCTTTTTTTTAAAAGCTGTTTTTGTTTTTGGTAAAATATAATTTTGCTCCAAGTCTTAGCTCAAATTAAATGGCAGAATGGAGAGGAGGCTTTGCATCTGTAAATGTAATGAGTTACTATCATCAGGACACAATATAGTAAAACATCACTTTGTAATATTATCCAAAATAGCAGCATTTTAAGGTTTAGGGGAAATAAGACCGTAATGGTTCTTGTTTTTTTCCTTCTCTATGGAATTTTGTACATTTCCTTATATCACTTTTTTTTTTTTTTTTTTTGCTTCAGTGATTTGTTTTGTCAATTTTACCAGATATAATATGAAATCTATATTGTAATATATAGTTATAATGTAGACAGAAGGTGTCATAAGCAACCTGTATCATATAGTATGATCATGAACCCAAATCTACTGTATGTTCACTTAAAGAATTTTGTGCTTAGTACATAATTTACGAATCCTACATGTATACCTACCAAATTGCCCGGAGTGTGTGAATGAGCGTGTGTGTGTGCGCGCTGTGATCGATTAGCACCCCAACTATGGTGTACCATGCTGCATGCCCTTAGTCTTCTGGGATAGGTTCCCCACGACACTGTATACAGCATAAAACTGTATGTAAGATGAAAGAGAGAGAATGAGGGTCACATAGGTAACGAAACAGCACATATACACATGATCACATGTTTCAGGATCAAGGAAAGATGCATTAGGCGTGTTAAAGAAGGCAGGACTGTAGAATCAACTTTAAGAGGCTGGGAAGCTGAGGGAGAATAAAGCCTACAGTTGGCAGTAATGTAACCCACCTCCTAGACAGCAGGGGCGCTAAAGCGCGTAAAGTTTATTTAACCACTCATGCACAGCAGCAGAGGAAACAGAGGCTGCGTCTGAAACTGAACTCTTTCGTACTAAATAGTGCACGAGTATAAAGAACCTTGCTAATAATTAGGCACACTATGTAGTACTATTGTAGTTGATTTAGAATATTACCATTAGCTTAAAAACTAAGGCGGCACTGTATCACGACCCTGAATCGCTAGATTAAATCGTGCAATTAGCTCTTTTTAAACGAACATAAAGTATCTGTGTTAGTATACGATGTCGTGCTTGTAAGCAGCGTTATGGGAAAACATTGCAGGTTTTATTAAGCCCCTTATTCCCCAGTGTTTAGTGTAGGTTAGCACTGCTAAGCTAAAGCAGCGCGAGATTGAGGGATAGAGAGAGATGGCGTTCCCCGAGCCCCGGCCGCAGCCTCTCCGCCTCCCGCAGCACCTTCTCCGGACTGTAGAGTGTCAACAAGCCGCTGTCAGAGCCGTGCGCTTCAACGGTAAATCAAATAGAAAGAGTACTGTAGTGGATACATCATCAAATCATATGCGAACATTCCCGTGAGTAATGAGTGAGAATCAGAGACCACGCTCTTCGAAGTTTGTCTTGAGTTTTATCCTGTTAAATATGAATGAAAAGTGTCATTTTAAATACTATTAAGTGTTTTTATTAATATGACTTAAAATACAAAAATTTATTTAAAATGGTTTGTGTTATTGTGATGATTAATATTAATTCTATTGTAAGTTTAAATTAAAGCTGCCTAATTTAATTAGAATATGTTGGTTTTCAGTAGTTTTATCAATATATCTTAAAATACAAATTGCTTTTACAAGTTTATACTATATATATATATATA
>QMIH01001320.1:71636-107145 GCA_003987875.1 Clarias batrachus | reverse complement strand
CTACAGAGTTGGGGGATGGCGTCTTGTAGTTAGTTATGGTTTTCAGGCCTTTCCACACTGAAGCAGGGTCATTTGCAGAAAACTGATTTTCCAGCTTTTTAGAGTAGCTTCTCTTAGCCACTCTAATCGCCCTTGTTAGTGTGTTCCTGGCCTGGTTGTACAAGATCCTGTCCCACTCCTGTAGGCATCCTCTTTGGCCTGACGAAGCTGTCTGAGTTTTGCTGTAAACCATGGTTTGTCATTATTACATGTTAAAAATGTCTTGGTAGGAATGCACATATCTTCACAGAAACTGATGTAGGATGTTACTGAATCTGTGARCTCGTCCAGATTGGTGGCAGCAGCTTCAAAAACACTCCAATCAGTGCAGTCGAAACAGGCCTGTCATTCCTGTTCTGCTTCACTGGTCCATCTTTTTACAGTCCTTACTACAGGCTTAGCAGATTTAAGTTTTTGCCTATAGGTCGGGAGAAGATGAACCAGGCAGTGGTCAGAAAGTCCTAAAGCTGCTCTGGGGACKGAGMGATATGCATCCTTTATTGTGGTGTAGCAGTGATCCAAAATATTATTGTCTCTGGTGGGGCATGTAATGTGCTGTTTGTATTTAGGCAGTTCACGTTTGAGATTTGCTTTGTTAAAATCACCAAGTATAATCATAACAGAGTCCGGGGGTTGTTGCTTCGTGTCTGAGATCTGAGCAGCCAGCTGTTGTAATGCTACGTTCACACACGCTTGTGGAGGAATGTACACACTCACAAGAATAAACGAGGTAAACTCCCGCGGCGAATAGAAAGGCTTACAGTTGATAAAATATGCCTCTAGATCGGGACAGCACATTTTTCCAATGGTGTCACATTTGTTCATTGATGTAAAAGCACATCCCGCCGCCTCGCGATTTCCCTGTTGATTCTGTGTCGCGGTCCGCTCTGAACAGCTGGAAGCCCGGCTGGTGTAGCGCATTGTCTGGAATGGCTTCGTTCAGCCAGGTTTCCGTGAAACACAGTGCGGCAGAGTTTGAAAAGTCCTTATTTTTCCTGGAGAGCAGGAAAAGTTCGTCCATTTTGTTGGGTAAAGAGCTGAGGTTGATACAGCGCCAGATGTATACTCGGCAGCGCAGTTCTAAAGCCGCGCTGTCGGATCTTGACGAGCGCGCCGGCTCTCTTCCCCCGCCTGCGCTTCTTAAAGCATTTCAACAGCGCCGCTGCTCCGCCGGTTACAATGTTAAACAAAACGTCTGAATAATCAAAAACYGGTTGAAAATTGKGTGGTGTGTTCTGSTGAATGTTCAGCAGTTCATCTCTGGTATAACTGATAACATTTGAGAAACAAAAAACAGGACAAACTAACAAAAAACAATAAGACAAATGGAGAGCTCCACACCGAGGCAGCCATCCGCGGCGCCATCGTGAAGGATCCCATTATATATATTTAAGGCATGTTACTGTGAGTTTCATATCCTGTTTTCTCTTCCCATGTGTTTTTTTCTTTTTTCTTTTACAGTATAATCCCATTATAACACCTGGTGATATTGGAACCTCAGCTGTAGTGGATGAGGTCTGCAGTAGAGTACACCCAAATAAATGTGCAAAAAAAAAAATTTTGGATATAACAAACTTGCATATAAGGGAAATTTGTTCAGTCTGGACTAATAGTTATGTCCCTGTGGCTGCTGATGGCCATAATTTTATTAATCTATAATGGAACCCGATTTCATATTTTATTATCCGTTCTGTTGTTTCAATTGATGACTGGGCCATGTTATCTTTCAGTTAGCAGAGCAGTTAATTAAGGTTTGTTTTAAGACTTCATTAATAAAAGGTGTGTTTCACAAACCCAGGATGGTCAGATATTAAATAACATTTGCTATGAATTAAAAAAAAAAAAGGTGAATACCCTGTAAGTATGTTGATCACATTTTTTTTTGCCAAGGATTGTATAACCACTCGATAAACACTTGTGCCAGGATTTTAAATTTCCATCCAATCATTTAAAAAAATGTAGACAAAATTTTCACCAAAAGAATTTGCACAGCAGTGTGCAGTTCCATCATGTGCCGTTTGTAAAGGGCCTCGGTGTATAGATGCGCTGCTGAAGTGGTGGCTGTTTGATTCAGGAAGGCGCAGGTCTCCTCTCTGGTCCATATAGGGTTTGTCTGCTTTGGGCAGGAATGCAGGGGCTGTAATGGGAAGCATTTCATGGGAATTAGTTCGGAATCTGAAGCTCGCCGTGCGGCTGCTGTTTACGCCGTAAATTTGACCCGGCAAACCTGAGGCGGCGGACAGCGGCCGGGCCTCCTCCACTGGCTCACATTCTCCTTCTCTCCTCTTTCTCTCTGTTCCATCACTTCATCCAGCATCACTTGTCTCCAGTGGCTCAAATGGACTTTTGGGAGACGTGAGCCCAGTTCTTGATTCCAGTATCTGATGGTTTGCATGGCAGAAGCTCAGCTTCAATTAAACTACTGTCTGTTTTATCACTTTTTTCCCTCAAAATGTCTATAAGACGTATAATAAATCATAATTCTAGATTGTTTATTTTTGCATTCTTCCTACATTTACAAATCTGATTTAATCCATGTTCCAAGAAGGCGTTTAAGTCTACAGCTTTCTTGTAACTTTTGCGGGCAAACGTTCACACAAAAACTCCCAGAACCACAATGAAGAACTCAGAAACATTTTTAGGTCCAATCTACTCCATAACTAAATTTTTCCATTAATCAATGATTTTACTGATTTCTTTTCTCTAATATATTTTACATACAGGAGATTTGGGGATTTCTTAAACTTGCCAATTAAAAATGAAAAGAAGAAGAGATCCATTGACTTACTTACACTGTAACAAAGTGTCTCACAAAACCCCTTTAGAACTGCTTTGTTACCAGACTCTTAGCAAAGACGGTTGTGTAATGCAGAGGCAACATTAATGTGGATGTCACATGACATATGTGTTCTGGGTAAATGTATGTGACTGAACAACGTCATCGCACATTAACATTAATTTTCCCGTCAACATGAGTCGGAAAGCTCTAAAAATACAAATCCAGCTAATCTTTGTAGCAAGGCAAGTGAACATGTTGTTTTCACATTCCAACTCAAAAGCACAACTCATCTGCGTGAATGCAGTAATTACACTTGCTCTGTTGGCAGTGGGTAACATTAGCTTGCCAAGCTAAACACGCTTAAATTAAAATGCCTACAGCCAAGCGGTCTAAAGTGTGGCTGTATTTTACAACAAAGGATTCCGACATCGTGACATGCAACAAATGTCTTTCAGCAGTTGTGTGTAAAGGGAGAAACACGTCATACCTAATGAAACAGATGAGGGCACATGGGATAAAGTTAAAATCAGAGGGATGCAGCATGTTTAACAACTTGCAGACATCAGTTGGCAGTGTGTGCGTCCTCGGCTCCAGTCAGACCAACCCTAGGAAAGTCAGGAGAGGTGTCGTGTTTTGCCAGATAAAATAAATATGGTCATATTTTTTGCAAAAGAATTGCTGAAATCTGAAGCTAGTTTGTAGCAGACTATACAACTATTTTAATGTTATTGGTGTTACATTATTGTAGTTAGGTTAGTTGTGGGTAGTATGTAAATTTGTTCTGTTTCGTATTTACTTTTATATATATAACTTTTATTATATTGTTTATCTAAAATATAAACATTAGAATTTTTTTTTCGGCGGCACGGTGGTTGTAGTAGTTAGCGCTGTCGCCTTGAACCGCCAGGGTCCGGGTTCGATCCCCGGCCAGGCTCGATTCCCGTCTCTGTGTGCATGGAGTTTGCATGTTCTCCCCGTGCTTGGTGGGTTTCTTCCGGGTACTCCGGTTTCCTCCCACAGTCCAAAGACATGTAGGTTAGGTTAATTGGCATTTCCAAATTGCCCGTAGTGTGTGAATGAGTGAGTGTATGTGTGTGTGTCTGCGCCCTGCGATGGATTGGCACCCTGTCCAGGGTGTACCCTGCCATGTGCCCTAAGTCTCCTGGGATAGGCTCCAGGCCCCTGTGACCCTGAATACAGGATTAAGCGGTATAGATGATAAGTGAGAGTGAGATTTTTTTTCAATAAAAAGCCATTTTTTAATATTATCCTCCATTTTTGTCTCTCTCTCTCTCTCTCTTTGAAGTATCTGTTCAGGCACCATTTAAGCACTGGTACTGTTTTAAATCATTTTGGCACTGCTATACTAAAAACCCAAATGATACTCAACTCGATTCTTAAGGCGAAAATTTGTGTGGCCTCGTGGTCATAGTTGCTAGTTCCGCTTATAAAAATAAGTTGCGTGAGAATATATTATTGGTCTCTTTTTTTGGGCTTGTTTTTAAAAACATCGTTGCTTGATTGAAAATCTCACAAGAGACTTAGTTTTTTTTTTAACCCAAATACAGTGTTTGACACTTTCTACACATCCTCGCACTAATCAGCACTGTAGCACCGTCCTACACACCCCTCGTGCACCTGCACAGAGCCCATAGGAGAGCCCGTTCCCCAGTGCTGTTATGGGACTGCAGCTCCGCACTCCTAACAGAAAAAAAAATCATGTCAATGATCATGTGAAGCTCGGTCTCTTCATATTACTCAACAATGCCACCAACAAAGACGTCCAAGTATGGGAAAATATAACAAAGATTGGGAAAAGGATAAATATACAACTAATAATAGCTTACCTGTTCCTGTCCTCTTCCATCTCGCATTCTGCTCATTTGTGACCAATTGTGCCTGCCCTTCAAAAAAAAAAAAAAAAGCCCTACAAACTTTGTTGCAATTAATTTTTTTGTAAAAACAACAACAAAAACCTTTTAATTCAGTGTTTTTTTTTCTCCAGTAATTTATGTACTACAATCTAGAACAATAGTGGATTTGGAATGGTGTGCTGGAACAGTTCTTGCAAGAACAGTTTCATTATTGTCAATCTTGATAATAAAACTGGCCCTCATGAACATAAATCTTAGCTCTGTTACAGAGGAGAAGTTAATTTAGAGTTACCAGCCAGGATCCTCAGAAATCACTAGATTAGTGCCGTTATGAGCAACAGTAGACACATCTCAATATCAATTCAAAGGAGATTATTGCATGTTTTGGACACCTTCAGTATTGTTTTATATTGTAGGGGAAAAAAAGAAATATCACGAGTGACCATGGAATTTAAAGGTATGTACAAACTTTTGACTAGTGTGTGTGTGTGTATACTGTATAGTTTTAAATGCTAAATGTGTGGCCATAAAAGACTATAGTAATATTGGGTTTGTTTTGGGCTTGTTTATGGAGCTGTGGTTGCTTATTTGTCTCGTGAGAGTTGACAAACATGCTCGTGGTATGCCTAGGTACCACTGCAATCCGATGTGGCGACCCCTAGGGACAAAATAGGGATAAAGCCCTCAGAAAATCACATTTGACGGGTGTACTGCACCCTCCAGTCCAGTAGGTGGCAAAAACACGCCACAACGTTTGCTGTGTGCGGAAGAAGACGAAGAAGACTATTTTGGTCAACACATCAGACTGACTAGCTTCAGGATCCTAAAATTGGTGAATATTTATTTTTAAACTGTTTCTTTTCATATATTTTTTTTCAAATTGTATTTATTTTAATTACATGTACCCAAGCACGAAGGGACGCAACGAAGAAGCTGATAGTATAATGTTTAAAGCAAACGGTACAACTTAAGAAGCTTCTAGATTGTTTGCTACTAACCGAGCTAGTGGTGTTTGTTTCTTGCATCATGATTGGCCACTGGTCTCGTCGAAGAGACCGCTTATTGGACAGGACGATCGGTTTCGTTACTCGTAACCAATCGCAGCAGAGGGGGCGGGATTTTTTTTTTAGAAATATGGCCAGGAAGCGCAAGTCATTAACGCTGTGTTAGCGTACAGTCCAAGCTGACCACAAGTAGTACAGACTCATGATCGGATCTCTTCTCTCTCTCTCTCTCGCTCTCCATCAGGTCGCCTTGACTGGATTTGACTGAGCTGAAATCATGGTCAGTGAGTTTGTGTGCACTGTAGCACAATGTAGCACTATGCATGTTTTCTGGTATTGTACTAAATATCTGTGTGGTCTTTAGGGAGAGAGAAAAGGAGTGAACAAGTATTACCCTCCAGATTTTGACCCTGCTAAGGTGAGTGGTACTGTCATTGCATTCATTCACTAATTCATTCATTAATTCATTCGTTATAACACCAAAGTAACAGTGAGGGAAAGCATATTTGTGATGTCACATGTGATGGAACCCTGGCCGTGTGTGTCTCTCTTGGTCTGCAGCATCGCTCCATCAATGGCTACTGGAACACTCATCCGCTACGCGAGAGAGCCAGGAAGCTCTCACAAGGCATCCTCATTATCAGGTAAAACGTACACAGTATGTCTGGTCTATTCTCTCCTTCTCACACACATACACACACACACACACACGCAATGCTGCTCTCAACTTGTCCTTTTTTCGGCTCACTCCGACCACCCAGTCATTCAATGGTGGGGAACCTGAGAGTATAATCTGTGTGTGTGTGTGTGTGTGTGTGTGTGTGTGTATGTGATTCAGGTTTGAGATGCCCTACAACATCTGGTGCGATGGCTGTAAGAATCACATAGGCATGGGTAAGTTTGACATGTTGCAGAATCACCAGCATTTTATCACTATCAATAAAGCAATATAAATCTACAATCACACTTGTATGACAACATTACAATTGTGACGATGACGGTTGTAAAACGCTCTCGATGTGAGAATCGGAGCAGATTAGTTGACACAGGATTTCCCCCAGATTTTCAAGTTGTTGCTTTGTTTCAGGAGGAATAGCTAAACTGACAGCCTCTGGTCAATAACTAACACAATGTTAATAAAAAAATAATTTTAAAAAAGCATGCTTGGCAGACATCTCATCCGGGATGAATGCGCATCAATTGAGTTTAATTGAAATGTAATGTCAGTAAAACCAAACTGAAGTTCATCCCACGTGATCCGTCTCCTGTCAGTATTTCATTATCTCAGCGTCTCAACAACAGTCGTATCATTCCTTCAGTCACTGCCCGCAACCTTAAACTTAGAAGTTAACAGAGGTTTTGTGAAAGTCTTCTGAGCCTCATGGTTTTTCATAATATTTCTATACTGATATAATTGGAGCTTGTATATGATTGGATAAGATAAGTTAGGTTTCAAGATTTAAACATGAAGGTGTTAAAGTCGGGACCTGAAGAAATGACGAACTGCCTGAACTATCATTAATTCATCAGGTCACTTGTTTGGATATGTCGCTTTACAAGTTGCACCTTAATTAATTTGGGATCTGATGTCGCTTGTTGTTTGTTTTGGCACTAGAGAGCATCAGGCTTTGGTAAAGGACAGGGCGAACCTGCATGTGTGTGTATGCACTAGAGTAAGACACAAACTGTTACCTGTTGGATATTATTTTGAACCATAACATACCTGTTTTATGTTTCTCATCGCTACAATGTTTTGCTCAGCAGCATCTTTAAAAACTGTTTTTACCTCAGTGTTGTGTTACTTTTTAGGGGTTCGATACAATGCTGAAAAGAAGAAAGTCGGCAATTACTACACTACGCCAATATACAGGTAACCTGGATGCCTTTTACATCATGATGAGATGTATGAATGGTGATACACTGCTGTTTTGAAAAAACTCAAATTAGAAAGGCTTACAGAGTTTAGTGTGAAGATTGTTCTCTTGATAAATATTTATACTAAGTCATGTGTTGTATTGTATCATATTGTTTATGGTTTGTGTACTGTTATGATGTCCCCCATTTTCTTGCTGATTTTGTGATTCAGCATTTTTATTTTATTTTATTTTTTTACAATAAGGCAGCTACCGGTTACTCATTTTCAAACTGCTGTTCATACTGCGTTAAAGGATTAACTGTCTACGAGCACGTCGTATGATAAAGATACCATAAGATGTGCAGCTCACACAGCTCACTCCCCATGGGCTAATTCATCATCGTCGGGATTGACTTTTCTGTTTGCATCACTCAGGATTATTGTTCTTTAATATCAAATCAGGTTGAAATGTAGCTTTCGATCAATACAATCCAACTTTATTTGTGTAGCTCTTTTAACAATGGTCATTGCTCAAAGCATCTTCAAAAGAAAGAAAGAGAATTAGGAAAATGTGTATAAAAATGTGAGAAAATGTGTATGAATCAAAATGATTGTCCCTGATGACAAGCTGAGCGCGATTGATGGCGAGGAAAAACTCCCTGAGATGGCAGTAGAAAGAAACCTTGAGAGAAACCAGACTTAACAGGGAACCCATCCTTATTTGGGTAATAACGGATAGCAGGGATTTTACAGTCATAATGTGTGTTAGGCTGCTGGAAGTTCAAGATAACAGAAGATGTGTTTTAAGTTAATATAGTGTCCGGTTCAATATTGGAGGCTCGGGTATAAGACTGTAGGCAATTAGAGTCCTGAAGTATCGAGCACAGCAGTCACAAATCCTCACATCAGCATTAGACCAAAGGAATCAATGATTTAAGTGTACAAGCTTGGACGGAACTGTCTTGTGGACCATCGTTAATAATACATTTCGCTAGTGCCTTTGATTACACTTATGTCAATTTTTTTTATTGAATCTTAGGTTCAGAATGAAATGCCACCTGTGTGTGAACTACATCGAAATGCAGACAGATCCAGCCACGTGCGATTATGTCATCGTAAGCGGCGCAAGCCGCAAAGAGGAGAGATGGAACATGGCTGAAAATGAGCAAATACTCACTACCGGTACGTCTCTTTCTCTCACTCTCTCACACACACACTTGCACACAGTCGGTGCAAATGTTCCTAACGCTGCTCTTGGTGTTGTCTACACTCCTGTTCTGTGTGTTCTTCTCTCTCAGAGCGCACGGAGAAAGAGAAGCTAGAGACCGATGCCATGTACAAGCTGGATCACGGCGGAAAAGACAAAGAGAAGCTGCGCGCCGCCATCCCGACTCTGTCTGAGCTACAAGAACAACAGGCCGGCTGGAAAGACGACTTTGTGCTCAACAGCTCCCTCCGCAGGAAATTTAGGGTCTGTTAATGCTCGTAATAAGTTTAGGGTCTATAAATCTCGTAATATTCTTCATGCAGAGGTTTCAACATGATCATGTGTACTATGCTTGTGTCCGTAATACAGGATGAGAAGAAGGCCATATGTGAAGAGGAGGAGAAGGACAACGCCACGAGGAAGAGGCTGGGTCTGTCTATACCGTTGGTACCAGAGAAGGAGGAGGATAAAAAACTCGCCTCGCTACTTACCTTCCAGAGCCCTGACTGTAAGAAACGGCTCTTGATTTTATTGATGAATTGCTCTCAAGTTTATTGTGAAATAAAGCACTTTGTGTGTTTTTCAGCGTACGACGACAGACAGCATACAAAGAGGCAGCAGATCTCCTCTCGCTCCTGGTTTTCTTCATCCTCCTCCAATCCATCAGGGAGCGCTGTTGGAATTCTTCTGAACAAACTGGGTCAAAAGAGCAGAGACGTCGCCGCTGCCAGAGCTCTGAACGCCACTCCGAGCAGCTCCCTCGTCCGTAGGCGGTCAGACGGCGGCAGCCCTGTCGTCGAAAGCGCCACCCTGACGTCATGTTCCTCCCAGGAGTCTGTAACCTGCCCGAACATGGCCACTTTAAACTTGGAAAACTCTGAGTCGCCTTCCGTACAGTGCTCAGACAAGAGACAGGACACACATATACAAACCACAGAAGAGAAGTCTGGAAAGCCAGCCCCAGAGGTGCATTGTGGGATAGAAGGACAGAATAGTAATGAATCCTCCTCTACAAAGTCACTAGTGGCAGATTACAGCGACACAGACTCGGATTCGTGTCAGTGACGAAGAACAGGGCTTTAATGTTAAAATAAAAAACAAAAAAAACAAATTTGTCACATCGTTTACATGGCATAACTGTTATACCATCAGTTACAGAATTATTGGCATGCTTTATTGTTTAAAATGCACATTTCACTTTATTATTCGTATTTGAGAAATCTTCTACTGTGACTTATTGTAATGTATTAAACGTGCATGATCTTGCACTTGATCTTGCCTACTGTTATATAAGACAGTGTAGAAATAAATAAATCAATAGCACTGTTTAGTGAGATCTTCCGGTAAATGTGTTTTATCTGTGTTTGCTGAGAGATATTGAACCTTGGACCTGCCGGGGGAAGGGGGGGAAAAAAAGAGAGAGGACTGCTTGTTGCTGATGTAACATTTAATTTGTGCCGTAAATTGGGTTGATCACCTTCACTTCAAAGTGGCATGTTTCCTAATGCGTTTTATTCAGTCCCAAAAAATCACAGTTTCCAGTATTGTCATTTAGAATCTTTGAGTCTGAAAGCACTTTAAATGATACTTTAAGTTAGAAGTGTAAAATGGCATTTGCTTTGCGTATTATATTACCTGGTGTTTTTATCGTAAAGAGAGCCTGCCAGTTAATTATAAATACATAATTGTATGACCCTCCTAATATTGAGTATGTCCCCTTGGACTCCACTAGACCTCTGAATGCGTGCTGTGGTATCTGGCACCAAGCTGTCAGTAGCAGATCACCTCAAACTCGTTCTTGGTTTGTCATGTACCTCAAACCATTCTTGAATGCATTTTCCTGCTGCAAGAGGTCACTGGTGTCAGGGAGTACCGTCTCCATCAAGGGGTAAATCGGTCTGCAACAAAAATATGTTTTACTTATAAAGGGCAGAACCCAAGATTTCCGAGCAGAACATTACCCAGAGGATCACAGCCTCCACCGGTTCACTTCCTTATTTGAATTCATCCTCTGTTATCTCTTTAATGTCATCTCTTCCGCACACGTGGCCGTCCATGTGAAGTAAAAAAAAAATGTGATTCATCTGACCAGGTCCACTTATTCCACTGCTCTGTAGTCCAGTTCTGATGCTTATAGGCGCATTCCAGGTGCTTTTGGCAGTGGGCACTGGTCAACATGGCACCCTGACTGGTCTGCAGCTACGCATCCCCATACGCAACAAACTGCGTTCTGACTCCTATCAGTACCAGCATTACATTTTTCAGCAGTTTGAGCTACAGTATTGGATCAGACTAAGTCAGTATTCACTCCCCACATGCATTGTTAAGCCTTTGCCGCTCATGACCATGTTCCAGGTTAGTATATTCAGGACTATGCAAACTTCATGCACGCAGAGACGGGAGTCAAGCCTGGCCGGGAATCGAACCCGGATCCTGGAGGTGCAAGGCGACGGTCCTAACCACTACATCACCATGCTGCCCGTAGGTACATCTATTTTTAAAAAAGCTTCTTGTACCTTCTGGTTTGAGCTTTTGCACTATTGCTACTGATATTCTGCCCCTTTCGAACACCTTAAAAGATTTGCAGTTCCCAAAAACAGCCTATGTGCAAATATATAATGTAGTTTATCTGGGAATACTTCTACCTGCTGCTGTCATTGTAAAGACTGTTCACCATAGGACTTTGCTTATAAAAATTCTTTCAAAAAGTCTCATTTTGAATAGCTTTTAGCACGAATATGAAGGGTGTCCAAGTCACACAGAGACGTTTGAGGACTCCGCAATATCAAAGAAGACAGTAAAAGCTCCCTTTATTTCTCTATGTAATCTCCTGCTACACTAATGCACTTATGTATATTATGTGTACTTATGTGTATTACTAGTGCTTGGATACAATCGGACTAATAGGTTTTCTCAGCATTCTGGATCCTGTAACATGCAAGTGGTGTTTTTCTGTGCCCAGTTCCCACAGACAGATACTGTACGTTATCCGTCGATTTTAAAGGATCAGGCGTCCCACTGCAGTGGGCTCTGATCGTCGTTCAAGGATAAACGGCCTTCTTTAAAACGTTTGCACCGTTAGAATGTTTTACTGTGGCTGAGAGTCTCATCACCGCTCTGTGCTTGATGTTTCTGTAAATGTATACATTTAGGTTGATTAAGAATTGCATTAGCTGGAAAAGTGTACAGGAGTCCGTTTCAGTTTTTACCTCACGTGGAGGTTTTTCCTCCTATCATAATTGTGAGAAATATTTWAAAAAAATGACATCCAGACTTCTATTAGGCTGCACTGTATATCTGTACTGTTAAAATGTATATATAAAATGTATCATTCAGGTGGCAGCGCTGGCTGAAATGGGAGCTTCCTGCAGGAAAACAATTCGGTTGATTATGGAGATGATATGATGGCTGGGATCGAGCAAATTAACTTTAGTTTCACCTTTTTGTCAGATCATCCACCTGGTTAGCATAACATAACGCGTATGGTCTCCCTGATTCGCTGCTCTGACGGAGTACCAGGGTTCACTGAATATTGTGCAATATTTAAAGGCCAGTGAAAGAGGAGAGCCGATATAACTCTGCATGTGCTTCGTCTGATGTCGCTCGACTGCGTGTAGCATTTCCTCGTTGTAAGGATGTGCACTTTAATGCTGTGCTTTGGGATCCTGTCCATGTTTCACTTTGATCTAGTCAGCACTTTCTCAATGTGAGTAGAACATTCAAACAACATTAGGACTTTTTAAGTGTAAGACTGGACTACACCGCGTTGGTCTTTTTCTGTTGTTTACAGAGTTTAGGCTCCATTACAAAGTCTGATTTTTAACATTCATATTTATCTTTTGCTAATTCCAAAATTATTATTATTACTATTAATAATGATAATAATAATATTAGTTAAAATTTGCAGATTGCTTGGAATATATCCAGGAAATAAGAATTAATTTTGCATTTGCAGCGCTGCTCCACCTATTGTTCCTCAACCTCCTTTATATATGGGTCCTCATTATCCACTGCCCTATCCATTTTCTCCTAACTTGTAAGTACCACAAGCTATTAATTGCTCAGATCGTTTTATTCTGATTTTGTTCTGAAGCATATAAAAAGTGACATGAATTGCAGAGGTGAAAAGAGTACTAAAAGTTTGTCCTAAACTAAAAGTACTGTTACTTCAATGAAATTTTACTGAAGTAAAGTTACCATTATAAAAAATCTACTCAAGTAAAAGTAAAAAAGTAGCTCATAAAAAATTTACTCAGAGTAAACATTACTAAGTAATTTTTTTTTTTTTTACAGCGGGGTGGGATGAGGCATTCTAGTGTAGTTCAAAAAAGATGAGCAGATATAAATCTAGTTGTTTTTAACTGAAGGAACACCTTTTGCATAATAAAGCTGTTGTCTTTCTTGTGCTTGAAAATCAAAGTGGTCAATATGGCGTCACGTCCCAGTCTAGTGTCGGCCGTACAGCAAGAGAACGGTTCAGGGGTCTATTTTAAACTGTATGGAAATGGTGGTATATGGCAGAAAGAACTAAATCCAGTCATTAACTGATGAAATAATGAGGTTTGTATTGCTTTACAAATACACACACACACACACACACACAGCAGGAGGAGGATCAGATTCAGGGTGGACCCAGGCCAAAATAATAAACTAAATGGTATTTATATTTAGTAGTTAGATTACCTGCAACAACAACAAAAACATACAGTGAAATTATCTACAAATATATACAAAGACCAACCAAAGCAATAATCAAAGTCAATGGGAGGCAAAAAGTCACAACCAGATATCAAAACGCTAAAATCACGMTCTTTTTCCTCTTTCCGGTTTATATACGGTGGCGCTGGTTGATGACGTCACTCTCAGGGCGGAAGCGAACGTGTGGAAGGTCAGGTAGATGCCGATGTGGGGAAACAGTCAGAAAACCTGGGGTGGAGTCTGGAGCGGCGCGCGACCAGGACACGAGACACACACGCGAGCGCAACGAAGCATTTATACAAAGCAGAATTTTTTTTTTTGCATTTTCCTTCATTTGTTTTACTCAGTAGCGTATATGATTTAAAATGTAGGGAATTACAATACTTCAAACAAAACATACTTAAGTAAAAGTAAAATTACAGGTTTTAAAAAGTAGAAGTACACACAAAAAAAATACTCAATTACAGTAACGCGAGGAAATGTCATTCGTTACTTTCCACCTCTGACAGATTGTACAGCGGGTGTATGATCACTGTTCCTGTGGACCTTGTGCATGTTTCACCTTGCTGAGTGGTAGTAGTAGCCTTAATGTGGGAGCCCCCTAGTGACGGGGAGGAATTGGACTCGACTAAATTAGGGAGAAAATCAGGGAAAAAAATAAAAAATTGGTATTGGTAGTCATGATATCCATGTCCGACGGTTCACTTGGTGCATGGCCAGTCTTCTTATGTTGTTTACAGTGTTTGAATTTGTAAAGCACAGCAGATTAGATTTGTAGTATTTATATTTACCATTTGCCATATGTAAATTCATAACAAGCCCTGGAACAATGCCTTATGTATTAGAAGTATCCTCATATGCCTCTTCCTCCCAATCCATTCTAAGTACCATAAATCTACTAAAGTGTTTTTATTTATTTATTTATGTTTTCATTTTGTTTTTATGCATATGGAAAGTGACTGAAAAATATGTGAGGGAAATGTGACAGCCAGTATAATCAGATCAGAAAGTGTATAATTACTGTTGTAGGCTCATGTAGTTCTCTGTGTTTCCAGCCCATCGCAGAACTTCGTTCAGGACCCAAGGTTAGTCATCGTTCTCCCATGAGCCAATGAGCACCAGAGTCATAGTCACATGACTAAACGTTGAAGGCAAAGGTGAGGAAAAACATGGTATCCGGTTCTGTACTTGCAGGTTTGTTGTGGTATCCCCATCAGTGCTAAGAGCGGGAACGGAGGAAAACATCCTGCTGGAGGCGTTTGGACTTTCTGAACCTGTCCTCGTGACTCTGTCGGTGTACCGTTATACATATAGACTTCAGCTCTTGTTGAAGGAAAACCTAACCCTGAGCGCAGAAAATAACTACAGCGTCCTCAAAACCATAACAGTAATGTCAAATTTTTGCTTTTCTTTAAATTATCATTTTCATCATTTTTAAATACATTTACAATGAGCATACGTTCAAAGATAGTAGTATTTTTACGCAGGAACACAAGTAGTAAATAATAAAGGTTTTAAGAAATAATAAAAGAAATAAAAAGTGAGAGCCTTGGACTAAAACCTAGTGCACATAACTGCTGATAACTGCTATAATGTTACCACAGAGACAAATAAAATTATTCATTCATCTTTTATATTGCTTCATCCTGTGCCCAAGGTCACAGGGAGCCTGGAGCCTATTTCAGCGCACACACACACACACACACACACACACACACACACACACACACACACACAAAGACTGACTAAAAAATTAAGCTCACCATAAAAACGTCCAGACTAATTAGGCTAGGCAAGTGCTAAATAATGAGAGGAAAGTACAAGAGTTACTAAAAGCAACTAGAGCATGAGTAGCAGGTTTTAGGACAATGTTGGAAATTGGTTTCACCTTTTTAAAAAAAGGGTAAAGAATGGTACATTTTGAGCAGGGAAAAAAGAAGAGGATGATAATAACCAAGGACCACTTCAAAGGGCTTTAATCCATTAGATACATTGGAAGTGAGAAGTAAAATATTTACCTGAGCCAGAATCGTCAAACCATACCTGCAGACAGAATAGTGAAAATTGACCTCAGTCGTTTGGAAACAGACAATGTTTTTAAAGAACTCCTCATCCACCACCAGTCCCTCTATTTGTAGAAGGTTGGTATGAAGGTTCATTAAGAGCCTTGGCCAAGGACGCTGAAGTGTGGGCTATGGTTCTAGAAGAAATTTGTCCTGGAGTCTGGGCATGTGTGCATAACATCAGCCTGAAATGTAAACCACCAATATCCTGTAGGCAGAAATAGCTTTTGTGTAACCTTAGAAATATGCGAGAGAAACTGATCACTTTAGCTTACATGGCCTCTAAAACGGAAATCCTCTTTCTTGGCTTGTATGCTGTCGTGATATGATGATCGACTTCCCACTGGGTGCATGTGACTAAGTGGATGAGTGCTGAAATACATTCAGACTAAAATTCCTTGCTTCATAAATATATTAGATCTGTCCATCAAACCTGTTCCACCATGACAGTGCTCCTGTACACAAAGCAAGATCCATTAAGACATGCTTTAAGTTGGTGTGGAAGAACCTGGCCTGCACACAGCCCTAAACTCAACTGCATTACACTATTTGGATGAAATGCAAAGCTACCTGTGAGTTGAGCATCCTCAACCAACATCAGTGCCTGATCTTAGTAAAGCTCTTCTGTCTGAATGTGAAGAAATCCCAACAGGCATGTTGCAAAATCTAGTGGAAAAGCTTTCTAGTAAGGTAGAGTGGATGAGGCTGGTATAAAAGCAAAGAGGGCACAACATCTGGAAACTGATATCGGGATATCTAGAGAAAGTAGTTGCTTTAATGTTCACAAAATCTTTACTCCCTAATGTCTGTGAACTTATTCTATGGTGAACACTTGTTGAATATCCTCCATGGAATGTATCCTAGAAGTTCCTTTCCACAGGAAACAAGTTGCTTCTGCTCATGATTTGCACCAACTTCTACCCTAGATGAATTCATGGCTAAGACAAATGGAATCTAAGTCTCTGGTTGATGTTCAGGTATTGTGAACAACATTGTCGTCAATTAGGTGAATGCTTCCTCTGCTGCAAGTGAAAATAACGTTTTACTGATAGCTCTCCAGTAGAACGTTTATAGTGAATCCCCTATAAATCATAAAGGTCTTAATGCAGGAGTGTCAAACTAGATCCAAAAAGGGTCATTTGGATGCAGGCTTTCATTCCAACCGAGCAGAAGCTACACCTTATAGTATATTGAAAGCCAAGAGTGACTAATTAAACAGCCTTGATTTCTTCTTGTTTGGAATGAAAGCCTGCACCCACATGGCCCTTTCTGCATCCAGTTCTGGGAAGAGGTCAATCCTGCACCACCTGCATATTATGCAATTCCGTACATTTACCTCCGTGGGCAGGAAGTAGTCCAAGAAGATGAGAGTTGTCAGATTGAATTGGAACTTGTCTGCCTTTACATACAGGAAGCATTCCAATAAACTTACCAAGATGGTATTTGGGTAGCTAGTGTTTGATTTCAGGCTAGATGAAACCAGGGTGAAAAATCCAGCTAATGCTAGGTTAGCTATATGATCTGAGAAATCCCTGATCATCCAAGGCTGCCATTTTCAAGATCTTGAAGACTATTGGACAAGTTACTTGTTTATGGCTAAACAAGACACACACTGGCCCAGAGTAATAAAGAATACCTGATCTAGCAATAAAAACGTATCATGATTACTGTAAATGAGTACAGACATAGGCTAGGTAAGAACTTATGAACTAAGTACAGATGGCAAAAAAGTATTTGTTAATTTGTTTTCAGATTCCTGGGGAAGACCTGCAGAAAGAACAGCAAGAAATGGTTCAGCTGCATGCAAATTTTGGACGCTTCAGGCAAATAGAATATTTCAGTATTTTGTCTTTCTTCTCTGGTTATATCTTCATCCAGACCGACAAACCCATCTACAACCCCGGAGAAATAGGTAATAGCTGTAATCATTGCAGAACAAGACATGAGTTAAGTCTCATCTCTCACTGTGAGATGTTTACCTTTCTTCTTCTCAGTACAGCTGTGGCCAAAAGTTTTGAGAATGACACAAATATTAATTTTGACAAAGCTCTTTCAGTGTTCTTAGATCTTTTGATCTCACTCACAGTGAATAAAGAATGGTACAAAAAATCCTCCAAGAGCTTCTTTTCTACCGTCCAAAACAGTTTGGTGACAAACAATGYTTTTTCCAGTATGATTGAGCTCCTAGTCATAAGAAAAAAGTGGACAAGTACACTGCAGGTCATGTGTTCTTGGTTACTTAGCAATAATATACTGTACACCATGGGAGCGGAAGCTTGCAAGCACTTTGGAAAAAAGGATAAAGCTGGTGCTTTTTACACTTTTTAGACATGACATGTGAGTGACCCATTAGGGCACCATGTACAGTAACTTTGGGATTTGGAATCTTTGTAACACTTTAATGTTGCTTTAGAGTTGCTTTGGTTGGCATTTTTCCACTGGTTTGAATTTATTTTGTCTTAGCCCGCGTAAACGTGAATGTACGTTGCTTGTAATTTATAATAAAAGTCATTTGATATGATATTTGAGCTATCACCCAAATGGGGATGGGTTCCTGTTGAGTCTGGTTCCTCTCAAGGTTTCTTCCTATTGCCATCTAAGAGCATTTTTCCTTGCAACCGTCACCCTTGGCTTGGTCATCGGGGACATTCCCTATAATTATAATTCTCTGATAATTATAATTTATACATATTCCCTCACACATTTCAAACTAATTTCCATATTTGCTTTGCGACAATGATCACTATAAATAAATCTGAATTTAATATAAACAATTTAATTGAATTTGCTTATCACCAACCGTTCCAGACCTTAAAATTAGATCCGGTCCTTTGAATATGTCCCCTACTTATGAACGAGTTCCATTTCGGGAGAACATTCATAAGTTGGATTTGTTCTTAAGTTCGAAAAAGTGAGTCTTGTATGCTTTGTACACAAATATACCTTGTAAACATGTTCACTTGACTAAATCTTTGTCCCATTTCCCCATGCTCCCATCATGTGGCCAAAAACTCTAACCGAGCCTAAGGAAATTAATCTCACACATTGAGACATCACACAGTGTTGTCTCTGCACCTTTAAATCGCGCTAGGAATCCGGGATCCATTTCATCTCAGAGTGAATTTCCTTATAAGAAATAATAGAAACTCCAATGATTCGTTTCACAACCCAAAATTCTTTTATATAACAATCACTAATACAAAATATATAGTAAAAACAAAACTAATTAACCTGCACTTTCCCTTTGAAAAGAATTAGGCTATGTGTGAAAGAGGAGCAGGCGGTGGAGGGGTGTTATTGTGTGGGACGACTTTCACACGTGCAAGCACACATCCACGAATGTTGACTTTACATGGGAGATGATTGCCCCTTATTAAGCCGACTCATTTCTCCCACACGCCAACATGCACACACAAACAATATACTGGACTTTAGAATTCTGGTGTACTGCAGTGTCTGTTTTTGTACAATACACGTGAGCTACTTCCCTAATTAGTTTGCATCTGCGACTGTTTTTAGGACAGCGGTCCATTCGTATCTGCCCAAATATGAATTTCTAATCCATAAGTTGGAGAATATGGAGCAACAGTTGACAAGCTCAACAACACACTTTAAAAAATCATGAGATGACTTCACTCACAGAAACACAAAAACAGGAAGACCAACATACAATGGATAGATAAGACAAAGATTAATTTGTACCAAAATGATAAGAAGAGAAGTATGCTGAAAGAAAGGACCTGCTTGTGATCCAAAGTATCTTCCTTAATCTTAAGGCGTAGGGTACATATTGATTTGTATTAGTTGATAATGGAAAGAGCAGCAGAGTGAATTCTGAAGCGAATAGGTATAGTGTATTATCTTCTCTGATTTGGTCAACTGCCTCAAAACTCATTGGATGCTTTTCACATGAAAGATGGACGATGATCTGAAGAATATTTTGAAGAAAGCAAAAAGTGAAATGTAAAAGTCAGTCACCTGACCTGAATCCAGCATGAGTTTTATTTTCTGTAGACAAAACTGAAACCTAAACCTCTTAAGAATAAGCAGAGAATAATGATGGCTGCATTTCCAATTGTCAAAATACTTTTGTCTAGAGTACCACATATACAATGTGCTGTAATGCCTTGAAAATTCCTCTGATATATCCTCTGACGAAGATTTTTAATAAATTTTGACTTGAAAAACGAGCAAGTCTTGGTTTATGAATACCGAGGATCATGTATCATGCATGTGCTTCTTATCTTTTTCTCTCTTTTGCGCTGCGGAATTGTGGGTAATCGTCTCCCCTGCTCAGTCTTGGGGGGGGTGGGGGTTGTTTACCGTGTAAGGAGAGGGGAGGGGCTAATTACACACACACAAACAGACACATACACAGCATCTGCGCGCGCGCAAACGGAAACGCTTATCTGTCAGAATTTATTGTTAATTTTTTTTAAAGGTAAAGTTCAGGTTAATTTGTTTTATTTTTACTTTATATTTTGTATAAAGAAATTATGTATTTATTTTTTTGGGCTGTGGAACGAATAATTTGAGTTTCCATTATTTCTTATGGGAAAATTTGCTTTGAATACGAGCCCACTTCCTGAACGAATTATGCTCATGATCCAAGGATTCATGATCCTAAGCATTTCACTACATATCGTACTGTGTATGAATGTGTGTGTGACAAATAAAATTTGAATTTGAATTTGATTTGAAGGTTCCACTGTACTGTGGTAGAAGTATGCTACCCCATAGGTCAAATCGAGTTGTTCTTGCAGGGTATGAATGACCTAGATTATGGATGTGGCAAACCTATTCATGGTGCATTGTGGAAAAATCTGGTTTAAATGTGATAAAATAATTCCTTTGTTTGTTTGTTTTCCATTTACAGTGCGCTTCAGAGCCTTTGTCTCTAATGTGGAATTTCAGGCTTTCAATAGCACGATTTCTGTTGAAATTCAGGTAGACCACTAATGTTCTTAACTTTTATAATTTAGAAGCTTCTACAACAGTGTACACTCAATACACATTTTAACATTTTTTTCTGCAGTACCAAAGAGAAGCAGGATTAAAAATAAAGAAAGTAAACATTATTCATAAATGCTTAATGTAGGGAAATAAGTGTTAGCCTGTGAATTGAACAGAGCTTTCTTAAGGTTTCTGAAGGTCATAATATGATGACACTGAACTTATAATAATTTCATTTTTTTTCAGAACCCAGATGAAATCACCGTCCATGCCAAGTCTGAGGTCATAGCAGCAGATGGCATTTACTCTGACACTTATAAACTTTCTGACATTGTCAAGTGTGTATAGATGTTGTGAGATATCATTTAATTTTTCCGCCCTGAATTTGATTGCTCACCCTTAAACATTTTTCCTTTTATAGAGAGGGCAAGTGGAAGATCATTGCCAAATTTGACCACTTGAAAGAGAACATGTATAATGCAAATTTTGAAGTGAAGAAATATGGTATGTGCACATTGGTAGTAAGTAACAATGCATAGCTAAAGAAACTAATATTTAAATCCATAATATAGTTAGATACACACGTGGACAAAATTGTTGGTACCCTTCGGTCAATGAAAGAAAAACTCACAATTACAAGATTGTAGACACCTGTGATGCTAATTAGTGGACACACTTTGAATTAACATGTCACTTTGGTCACATTATTTTCAGTATTTTCTACCATAATTTTTGTCCAGGCCTTTTAAAATAATTCTGTTGTGCATGGTTGAAAAGCAATGTCTGACTTTCATTGGTTAACATTCATAGAATTCTTATTTATTATTACTTTTGTCAGATTAAAGTTATTTCTGTGACCATTGTGAGTTTTTCTTTCATTGATCGAGAGGTACCAACAATTTTCTCCACGTCTGTATGTGCAATAAAGTGGAGTAGCACATGAGAAAAAATTGATGAAACATGCTAAATTAACTTTATTTAATACTTAATAGTGGATAATAGCCCATGTTTGCACTGAAAAATGTTAAATGCTTTTTATACAAGAAAAGTAATCTTTAGGACCATTTAGGAGTTTCTGTATAATTGCCATCCTGTTCAGTCTTCTTGTTAATTCTTAGTAAGCTCCTTAAGCCGTTCTCACTTCACTCCATCAGGTGTTTCTTCCATCACAGATTGGTGACGGATGATTGTTTTTTTTTTTTTGCATTAAAACATTCGGTTGAGATACACCAATCAGCCATGACATTAACACATTAACATGTGACCGTATGCCAGCATGTGTGGTCAGATTCCACAGAAAAGCCAATGCAGCACAAATTGACATAAAGCATCAATGCTGGATACAATAGAAAGGCACCAGAACATCCAGTGCACCACAGCTTTCCATGYAACTGGCCAAGCAGGCAAAGAGCTCAAGACTGTTAACCTGTCCTTCAAACTCCCAAAATCCCAACCTGATTGAGCACCCATTGAGCACCCGGACAAACAAGTCATGCAGTGCCCACCCCGCAACCAAAGGATCTGCCACTAATGTCCTGGTGCCAGACACCCAAAGGTCTTGTGGGGCCACAATCCAAGGGCTAGAGCTGCCCAGATGGCACAAGGGGAACTTGTCTTTTTATGTTAATAGTTTTAGTGTTCTGCATGATTGGTGTATATTTGGACATAAATGCCATATGGTTGTAAATAACGAGAATTTGTTTTTGTTGACAATGCTCTTAATTAAATTTTGTCGGTCCTAGAGCTCCCAGCATTCAATGTCACGCTGATACCTACAAAGTTCCATCTGAGTTTAGAAGATGAAGAATTAGAGGTGAAGGTGTATGCCAAGTAGGTGCTGTCTTTTGAAATTACACAGTGTATAATATTAATAGCTTATTTTTTATAAATTATAATTTATATAAATATTACATGCTTGATGGGTTTCGTCCTACAGTCCAAAGACATGCAGAATAAATTAATTGGTGCTACCAAATAGCGTGTGTATGTGTGTGCGCACACTGTACAATGGATTGGAACACAGTCCACAGGGTGTACCCCGGCTCATGCCCTAAGTCTCCTTAATTATTATATTATGATATTGCTCCGGGCCCCCATGACCCTGGATAAAGCAGTATAGAAGATGAATGAATTAACACAAATTAAGAGTTGACAAGTTTTATCAACTATTAGAAATGCGACCTTAAACAACAATGCAGTCAGCCCTGTAAGTGTAATTTATTACTTTATCATTTTAGGCTTTTTTCCCCCCATTAGCTTCTTGTATTCTTCCTCAGATATTTGTATGGCGAGAAAGTGGATGGTGTCGCATATGTAGTGTTTGGAATAGAGAAGGATGGACAAAACATACGACTTTCATCTATGAAGCGAGTAACAAATGTGAGTGAAATATGAAGTTACCGTATAAAACCTAAGAGGTAAAGTGAAGGTGGAAACTGAAGCTGCATTTCCTGTATTTAATGTCCTGTCTTTTCACTGAGATGTGTGTTAGTTTGACATTATTCCATGATTTTTAAAAAATAATCTTCTCAGAAGCTCAGCTTTAATTTCCCTCTATTCTCCCTTCAGTCTCCTCATAAGGAGTTAAGGTCAAGCGATTGAATGTTTCTGTAGACATCTGCATCAATTATGCTGCCACCATCGTGCTGAGATATACACTGCCTGGCCAAAAGATTTCCTTTACTCACCTTTAGCTTTGATTACAGTGCACAATGTAGTGGCTAGTTCATGTGTGAAAATGATTCCTCATGCTCACATGACCATTTTTTAATTGCTCCAAAACCCAATCTTTATTCTTCCTAGCCTTTTTCCCGATGATTCTCACTAACAAGTGGTTTCTTGCAGACACAATATGAAGAGAACACACATTACTATACAGCTGTGTGTGTGTGTGTATGGAAATGCTTTTACTTTCACTATTAAAAATAGCTCGGGTTTTTATTGTTGACTCTTTTACCATGCAACTTCACCAAGTTCAAACAATTTAAAACCTTCTTAACTGTTTTAACTTTTTTTTTTTTTTGGTAGTGTCTCTACACGTGTATATATAGTTCTAGTCTTATCAACAACTAATATTTGGTGAAATCTTCAAAATGCAACTACTAACAATATTTATATTCATAATATGAGAAATTACTTGTTGCTGTTTGTCTAAAAACACAAACACCCCACGCATTTCATTCATTTCAGTTGGATGGAGGGAATGCCACCTTAACTGTTGCTGAGCTTAAGGAAGTGTATTCTGACATCAACCATTTAGATGGCTCATCCATATATATCAAAGCTTCTGTAATGACCAGCACAGGTAGGATACCTTTGTTTCTTAATATGTGGGCCATGTTTAGACCTGGCAAAATATTGGCCAATAGATAGGCCATTTGGGAGATGGCCTCGCCCTTTCAGAATTACACAGTAGGCTCCAAATTAGATAGGATATTTTCATATAAATCACTTGAAGGAAGGAATGTGGGGATTGGTTTGGTGACAAAAACTAGTTTTTTTTTTCTTTTTTCTTAAGTGTTTATAGACCAATGACCACAGTATTTATATTATGATCTTAATATTTTACTTTTTATTATTATTTTTAGGTACAAGTTGCCATATTTTAATGTAGAGTTGTCTTAGCATGTAGACCAAAGCTGTTAAATTTAGCACTCACCTTAAACACTGAAAAATTAGGAATAGTCCAAAACAAACAGAAAGAACAGGGCTGAGCAGCTTTGAAAATGGCACTTGATCCAGTGCATCTTGTAATTTTGCATAGAATGCTTGATGCTTGGGCCTAATTAAAATGTGTGGTTTAAGGATTTAGTCTCAGCACAATCCCTGCCCAGCAAATCTGAGGCATAATGTGCATGATGATAACCAAATTATTCTGGATGGACCAACATTGTGAGTTTGGATAAGAACATCTTTCTCCACACAAACATACTGTATTGTTTAATTAATTTATTTTTTTAAACCTAAGGCTATTTAACTTAAGGTTATGTGAAATAAATGTCCTTTTACCAAAGGGTCTCTAATGTATGTTGGTGTTTTTTCAGGAAGTGACCTTGTGGAGGCGCAAAAGTCAGGCATCAAAATCATCTTAACACCATATGTGCTTGCCATTGAAGACACGTCAAAGTTTTTTAAAATGGGCCTGCCCTTTGATTTAACGGTAATGCATACATGATAATCAGCATATACCTGGAACCTTTAACTGCTTTAGAGTTACATTTTAAATGGCTATGTTTCGTGTCTCAGGTTACAGTAAGGCACCATGATGGCTCTCCTGCACCGAACGTTCCAGTTAAAATCAGCTTTCTGTCTGCTCCTGTCAAAAGGCACAGTGGCACCATTAGAGTGTCTCTTAACATGCCATGTGGCATGGGCACCAAGATTATAAAGGTGAGTCTCAAACACATTATACTGTATGACTATTAATTAAATGGGAACACTGCATAATCGGGAAAATTAACAAGAAACATCACTGACACTCAAGTACACACAACGGAATCACTGCTGGAAAGTAAAAATAAAACAAATGAATCTGTACTTTACGTTTGAAAAGAATCGTGACAGAGCAGTGTTTCCATTTGACTGTGTCTGTGTGAAGACAAAAGGAGGAGGGGTGTGTTTGAAGGTGAGAGGAGGAGGAATGAGACTCTAATGAGACTTGCTATTGATTTAAATGCGTGCACACTTGTGTTATAATAAATAGTACATGCTCGCTGTACACACACACAAAATAAAAGATGCTTTACATGCACACGCCTGGTCACAGTGTTACAGTAAACAGTACACGCATGCACGGATGTTGATTATACCAGTGGGAGACGAGCACTAAGACCGAGCAGGGGAGACGATTACCCACAATTCCGTTGAGAAGGACCATTGGCTCAGTTGTGATCACGTGATGCTGAGTGTTAAAACAGGAAGCGCATGCATGCTACATGATACTCGGTACTTGTAAGACAAGACAAATTTTATGGAAAGTTTTTTTGCTCGTCTTGTGGAACACTTGCAAACCGGGTTACTTGCAATCCTAGGTTCCACTTTAGTGAAGAAACGGATACGTCTTGTATGACTAATATGTATTATTGAGTACATTTACATGAGTCATCATTTAAACATTGTCAAAGACATCTAGAGGAAGTTCATTCCACCAGCTACAGTAGGTGCCAGAACAACAAAAAAGAAAAAGCTCAAGGAGTGATCTGATTGTTGTCCAGAGAGATCACAAGGTCTTGACCAGGGAATATATCTCCGAGGATGAACAGCAGTTTGGTTTTACTCAGATAAAGCTTCAGCTGATGAGCTGCCATCCAGAATGCGATATCCAACTGAAAACCTGACTGTCTGAGGGAGGAGGGAATAAGTTGAGTGTCATCTGCATAACAATGGTATGAAAAGCCATGCGATAATATGACCTTATTAGGAGACAGGGTACAGAGGGAGAACAGAAGAGGACCAAGTACTGAGCCTTGTGGGACACCAGTAGAGAGTCTGTGTGGGGCAGATGTGGATCCCCTCTATGTCACCTTATATGATCTATCTTCAAGATAAGAAGCAAACAATTGTCACGCTGTTCCACAGTTTCCAAGGCTTGTAAGAATAGATATAAAACAATTGGTTGCAGACTTTCAAGAATTTTGGAAATAAAAGAGGGAAGAAATACTGGGCGGTAGTTGCTGGCATCTTCTCGATCAAGGCATGGTTTCTTGAGGATGGGAATAACCCTCGTCTTCTTAAAAGCAGAAGGAACATGACCAGATGATACGGAATAGTTGATGATGCTTGTGACGAAAGGAATGAGGTCATGTGAGATAGCCTGGAGCATTGTGGAAGGAATTGGGTCTAATGAACAGGTGGTGGGATTGGAGGATGAGATGATGTGCTGAATCTCATCAGTTGACAGGTTGGAGAATTCTGCTAAGGAAGAGGAGGCATGTTGATTTGCAGCCAGAAATGAAAACATAAAAAAACAACAACAACAAATCAATGATTCAGTAGATAATGGCAAAGTTGAAATCGGAAATTAAATGACTCTTTTCATCATCGCCAAGAAAACACATTTATATCTCCAAAATTTTATTTTATTTTATTTGTGATAAAAAGCTTACAAACTAAGAAAATATGTATAACCAAATGCATACAAACAGTACCCAGTGCCTCAGACTGTCTTTTATATCCGATGGCTCTGCATCTTCCTCTTCATCCTTCACCTCGGTACTTTCACCATCAGCTTGGTCACTGTAGCTCAGCTGATCTTTATCATCATCATCTTCATCAACATTACAGCATCTTTAGAGCTATAGTTCTTGCAATGTTATTTATGTGCTAGATTGGTAGCCAACCCTCATATGAACTCCTGATGTGATGGCATCATTGAGAGAGCGTGCTAAAGGCACTGGCTAAAGCAATATAATTTCCAATTTCCAACCTTGCCATTATCTACTGAACCTTGTGCCAACATTGGGCCAACCTACTGAACCAACCCCCAATGGGCCTACGTTGGACCAGCAGACAAAATAATTGCAGATTTTAGGCTGCAAATAGGGTGATTTGCTATTTTATACTCATTGTATCTGTATTTGTATCTCCATAGAACACTTTACGATGTTTTTTTAATGCATTTCATATTTGCTTGTTGTTCATCGTTGCAGGTTAAAACCATAGACCCAGATTTGAAGCCTGAGCAGCAGGCGATGACTGAATGGTGGGTGATGGCGTTTTCACCCTACAGTATTTTAGAACCGAACCACCTTTACATCAGTGTCAATAAGAAGACAGCGAAAGTAGGGGAGACTTTGGACTTCCAAGTGCACCTCAGCCTCACCTCTGACATCAAAGAAAATGACCATGGCCAGGTTTCATATACTGTGAGTCGCAGTGTATTTTGCTCGCTAAAGCCTGTATGTTACCTGCCTTTAACACTATTTATAAACTTCCAACTTTTCCGACTTCAAGTAATTAATAATACTGATTATTAAGTATACAGATTTATTAGGACCCTGAAGTTTTGAATTAAATTTATTAATTGAAGGTCAAGTTTTGCTTGCTCAATCATCCATTCATCTGTACCATCTAGGTGTTAAACAGAGGGAAAATTATTCGTGCAGACAGGGTGAACGTAACAGAAGGCAAAGCGACTAACATTTCCCTGCTGCTGACATCGGAGATGCTGCCTTCATTCCGCTTTGTGGCATACTACCTTGTTATGCGCATGTATGCAGAAGAGGTGGTGGCCGATTCCGTTTTGGTGAACTTAGAGGAACAATGTTTGGGATCAGTGAGTCTATTTGCATTGGAGTCTCCCATGCATTGTTTACTCCTCAGTCATTCAGTTCTATAAAGAAAGAATTAAAAAAAAAAAACATGAGTTGTGTTGCTTTAGGAAATAATCAGTGATGATGGGGTTGTTGCGATGCAGCCTGGTGCACAGTGGAATTATTGTTACTGTTGTATTTTGTAGCTCAAGGTTGAACCGTTACATGGTGAAGGGAAGGACTCGTACACGCCAGGCGACAGTTTTAGTTTTCAAGTTAGCGGAGACCCCGGCGCGAAAGTCAGCCTGGTCGCCGTTGACAACTCTGTTTTCCTGCTGAGTAAGAGCCGCCTGACGCAGAGGAAGGTGATTTGCACTGCACTTATATTTGTTTGGGTATAATAATCATTTTATAATAATAATGACTTGGTTATGATTCTTCCGCTAATCCAGTTTTGTAACACCAGATTTGGGACACGCTCGGACGGGGAGATTTGGGCTGCTCTTCAGGTGGAGGTCCGAACAACTTCGGTGTATTCGCGGATGCAGGCCTGAACTTTCAATTTCCCAGTCATATATCTGGTTATACATATGGTAATTCGTTTCTTTTTATAATGGCATGGAACATTGAACATGGTCAATATTTTACAAATATTTCTTACACACTGCATGTAATACAATGCCTGCTGTTGCTGGTTACAGTAGGTAGATACAGGAAAGGTACACTATAATTAGCTTGGAGTGAAACGTCTCATCACAACCCAACATTGGAAACATTTTCATTTTATTTTAATTCCAGTGATTGGCTATTTCCTGTTGACTCAATTTAGGAAAAGTTAGCACAAAACAGTGCTCTGTGAACATGACAAGTTTATAATAAAAGGCACTAATTTGCAATCCTGGAATATACTAAATTGTGTGGTGGCATGCTGAGCGAGCACTCATCTACAGCTCTTGTGTACAGTAGGTTCTCCATATAGTTCCAAACAACACCCAAGCACTTGGATTAATGGATTTATAAATGTAAAGAAATGATTATAGTGCTTTTGCATTACTTGGTGAATAAAATAGCAGTAATGAAGTTACACCACTCCAATTACATAATTGACCTCATTTGCATATTTGTGCTGAAGTGTTAGATTGGATTGTAATAACTTTTCCCTTCGATTAGCCCCACAACCGTGCTTCTGGAAGCCCAGGCAGAGGCGATCTGCTGAAAAACTGGATCTCCGGAGGCAGCTTGGTAAGATTTTTTTGTTTTGTTTTTTTGGGTGGTATCCTTCAGCATCAAATATACCGTACACCAGGCTTATTTTTAATCAAAAATATTGATTGGTTTCAGGACCCTTTGGCATTTTTGCTTTAATTTTACTAAAAGTAGTAGCATACAGTAAATGTTCATGGATTATAGTCTAGATTATTGTCTGATGGGGCTGTATAGAGTGGTGATTGACTTGTGTGACGTGTGTGTGTGTGTGTGTGTGTGTGTGTGTGATCGATCAGAGAAATCCTATTCCGATCAGTTTCTGCAGCGCTGCTGCTCCGATGGCATGAGGGAGATCCCCATGCCGTACTCGTGTCGCCGCCGTGCTCTTTACATCACGGAGGACTGGAACTGTGTGAAGGCTTTTTATGAGTGCTGTTCCAAGTACAGGGGCGAAGAGCTGGGCACCATCAACCCACCACCGCCCACCACTCCAGAGCCGACCATGCCACCACAGTTTGATCCTATGATGCATGGTATCTGCTCCAATCTTCTCATTTTCAATTTTTATTTGAGCTTATCTGATTGATCTGTAATAACATTCCCACTCATGAAATTAGTTTGACATTAGCTTCAGCTGTGTTGTAAAGAAGCATTTAAACTTTGTACATGTTTGTATTGCTGTTATAGGATAATAACTCACTTCATAGTTATAATCTTCCGTTAATCAAAGCGACGGCAAATCATGTGCAACTGTGAGCTCATGTTTATGCAAGAGGGCAGATAGGGGCCTCCGAGTGGCGCTCGCCCTATCATCCGGAGATCGCTAGTTCGAAATCCCAGGTGGTGCTGTAACCTCTCGCAGCCGGAGGTCTAGAGAGAGCTGATTGGCCGAGCTCTCTCAGAGGGGAGGGATGAGAGGTACTTAGTGCTCCCACATTAATCACGGCTCTACAGCCATTCAAGGGCGTCTGTGAGCTCGCGCAACGGAGGGAGCGGATAGCGCTGTCCTCCGAGTGTGTTACGCCGCCCCCAACGGTGCGCGAGCGAGCAGTTCGAAAAGATGCGGTCGGCTGGCGTCACGTGGTTTGGAGGAAACACGTGATAGTCTTCGACCCTCCCGGCTGAGTGGTAGTAGTAGCCTTAATGTGGAGCCCCCTCGTGATGGGGAGGAATTGGACACGACTAAATTAGGGAGAAAATCGGGGGAAAATCCAAAAAAAGAAGAAAAAAAAGAAGAGGGCAGATAACACTTTGATTAAAACACACTCACACTCAACGCCATTGTTATGCCGCATGAGCTGCAGCATGGACATGACATGATTTGAGCAACAATTTTATTTCGTAGTAATTTTGTTGTCTGTTTCAGTATAGCATTTGTTTGCTGTTGTTGTAACCATTTTACTTCGTCATGATTAACCATTTTACCAGTACACACCCCTAGATCTTCAAATGTTTGATCACTGATCAATACACAATCAATATTGGGTAAATAATCAACTTTTCATATCTTTAAAACCTATAAACATTATCCTATCTATCCTGCAGGTGGTGTCATGCCTGGCATGTTTCTTGGCGGTTCTTCAGTTGATGCTCCTATTTTTACTGGTCTTCCTTCAACTGGTCTTGATAGTTATAGTGTACGTAGTGTTCCTGGTGCTTATGGTGTTGGTGTAGGTTTTGGTGCTCCAGATGTTCTTGGTCCTGGTGGACCTGTTGTTGGTGCTGCTGGACGTGGTGTTGGTGCTGGTGGACTTGCTCCCGCTGTTGCTGGACTTGCTCCCGCTGTTGCTGGACTTCCTCCCGGTGCTGCTGGACTTGTTCCCGGTGGTGCTGGACTTGCTCCCGGTGGTGCTGGACTTTTTCCCGGTGCTGCTGCTGGTGCAGGCTTTAGACCTTTTGGTGCATTAGGTACGACAGTAACTTCATCTAGGTTGAATGATCAGTACTACGATAAGTTAGATGATATTTATGTACGCACCAAGTTTTTTGAGTCCTGGCTTTGGACAGATGTTCAACTTCCTAGTGCACCTGGTCCTGATGGGTAAGTGCAATAATATGTGGACAAAATTATCCTGTTAAATACAGTTAAATACAATTAAAGAGAAACCTTTTTTTTTCTCCAAATAGTCTAATTATATTTATTTAACATTTTTTACTGAATATTGTTGCTCATATTTAAAATTCATTGTACAAGCCCTGGATTTTACACCTTTTCAGATTGACCGTTGCCCCAGTGGAGACTGTTCTCCCTGACAGCATCACTCAGTGGGGTATTTTGGGCATTAGTACGTCACCTAGTACAGGTAATCATGTTGAAATCTTCGATTTCTTCAATTTCTCCATCTCTTCCTATCTGTCGTCTTGTTTGTCCATCAATGCCTTTATATATTAGGTTTGTCATTTAACTAAGTTGGTTTTGGGTTAAAAACAGATTTTTGTACTTCTACAGGTTTCTGTGTGGCCGAGCCATTCAACGTCCGAGCATGGAAGCCATTCTTCATCAACCTGCGTCTTCCCCGCACCGCAGCAAGAAACGAACGTGTTGAGGTTAAGGCTGTGTTACACAACCATTTGAGCAAGGACCTAAAGGTAACTTCAGTGCACAGAGGGTTTATTATGGTTTATGATACTATTACCACTGGCTGCCGACTATGCATGTGTGTGTGAGTTTGTGTGTAGGTTTTGGTGGTGCTGTCAAAGACACAGGATGTGTGCAGTGTGGCTTTTACTCAGGATCATAAGCAGGAGGTGTTGGTTCGAGCTCGCTCTTCCATACTCATCCCCTACACCGTAATCCCGCTTCAAGTAGGAGAATTCCCCCTGCAGGTCACTGCTGTGTCAAGTAGCTTCTCAGGACGGGATGCAATCCGTAAAAATCTCCGTGTGGTGGTGAGGCTTGGGATGGAAATTGTGTTTTTTCTAAGATAGTATATAAATGAATTAGCTAAAAGGAGTATCAGCAATAATTCATAATGCTTATACAGTTTGGGTGAAAAGTAAAAAAAAAATTTATGGTAAAAAACTGGCAGCCAGAAGTTTACTGTAAAAAAATATGGTAGTAATGTTTGTAGGTTGTATGGGATTGTACTCTGTAAGTTTACTGTAAGTTTTACGGATTTTTATTAAAAAATTTTTTAAAAATTCGAATCTGGCCGGGAATCAAACCCAGACCCTGGAGGTGCAAGGCGACAGTGCTAACCATGCTAACGATTCCTGTCCACTCTCACTCACTCACTCATCATCTATACCGCTTAATCCTGTATTCAGGGTCACGGGGAGCCTGGAGCCTATCCCAGGAGACTTAGGGCACATGGCAGGGTACACCCTGGACAGGGTGCCAATCCATCGCAGGGCACACACATATACACTCCCTCATTCACACAAATTGCCCGTAGGGGCAATTTGGGAATGTGAATTAGCCTAACCTTCATGTCTTTGGGAGGAAACCGGAGAACCCGGAGGAAACCCACCAAGCACAGGGAGAACATGCAAGCTCCATGCACACAGAGACGGGAATCGAGCCTGGCCGAGGATCGAACCCGGACCCTGGCGGTGCAAGGCGACAGTGCTAACCACTACACCACCGTGCCGCCTGATTCCCATCCAGGCTTGAAAAAAAACAAAAACAAAACTATTAAAATCCATAAAATATACAGTATTATGAGTGCAATCCAATACGATCAAAAATGTTGCTACTGTATTTTTTACATTAAACTTCTGGCAACCACGGCTGCCTGTTTTTTACCGTAAAATTTACGATGAATTTTTTTACAGTGTAGTCCATATTTCTTATATCAATTTATTAAAACAAATTGTACTTCAGAGCTTTAAATTTCATTGTTGATGGGCGGTCACTTTTTCTTGCATGGTTCTCTGAGCCTGTGCTCACCAGCTTGGCATGACAGTTTTTTTCATTGTCTCCAAACGTAGTGTTGCACTCCTCCCTTTTACTGTACGCCGCCACCACTGCACAAGAACAATATGGAATTGAGTGCTGCAATCTTAGTTTGCTTCTAGATGTCTGTACTATCGATGCGGGAAATACAAATTCCTATTTCCTATTATGTATTTAGAGACTGTTTTCATCTTGACTTCATCATGGCCTAGTTAATGTTCAGCCATCCTATAGGGGATATAGCCCAAATCTTTCATTGTATATTTGATCTAACATGCATATTTTAAAATAGATGCTTTTGCTACATTAAATAAAGCTAGTGTATGGCATATGTTTATGTGTTTCAATTCTTGCTTCAGTTGGAAGGTATCCAGAAGATGGACGTCAGGAGTTTTGTGTTGAATCCTGCTGAGGAAGGAGACAGCGGTGAGGACATGCGCTGCTGTTTTAATTTAGTAAAAGTCACAAGAAATAATAAATAGTAATAAGAAATAATAAGCATAATACAGACTTGGTGTATGTGCTTTGGTGTGTTTTGTCTGCAGATGGAAATCAACTGATACGAGTGGATAAGGCTAAGCTGAGATCAGTGGTGCCCAACTCTGTTCCAGAAATAATTGTCAATGTCAGAGGTAAAAAAATAAGTTACTTCGTAGCTTGACTGACCTTATTGAACAATCAATTTCCGTCTGTGTTTAGGTAATTTGCTGGCAGACAGCATCGACAACTCCATCAATAAGGACTCACTCGCGGCGCTGATCCGGATGCCCGGAGGCTGTGTGGAGCAGAACCTGGCCAGCATCACACTGCCGCTCATAGCAACTCACTATCTGGACCGCAGCTCCCAGTGGGAGAATGTGGGAACACAGCGCAGAGAGGAAGCCATCTCCTACATCAAGACGGGTAACGTGGATCGATGAATAGTGTTAGCTTTATAAAATGTTTTATTCAATGTGTTGTTTTTGAGGCAAAAACACTGGTCCCTCTCAAACCCCTTTGGTTTGGGAAAGACATTTAAAATGGCAGAGAAATATTAAAAGGAATTCAAGGTGGAATAGTAATGTTTACAACAATTCTTATTGCCACAAGTAATGTTGAGAAACATGCTGCCAGATTATTCCAGTGTGAGAGGCTTTTTCAATCTTTAAAATTCTTCCAAGCATTCACTGAAAGTAAGATCATTATGCTCGAACCCTGCAGGGCAGAAATCCCTGGGACAGGCTCAAAGAGAATATTTTCCCAGTGTTGTTTACATAATAATAATAATAATAATAATCTATCTTTAATTCTGTCTCAGGCTATGAGAACCAGCTTCATTATCGTAAAACAGACGACTCGTATCCACCCTATCTCGATGAAGGAACCAGCACCTGGTATTTACATGATTTATATGATAAGATGTGAATGTATCCCTGCGCCTTTAAAGCAATCATCTCCTCTGTTTGTGATCACAGGATCACAGCGTTCGTGGTGAAGGTGTTCTCCATGGCTCATCCCTTCATCACGGTGGATAAGCAGCACATTTGTGGCCCACTGCTCTACCTGCTCAAACACAAGCAGCTGCCATCTGGAGCGTTCGAGGAGTCCAACCCGGTCTACACCACCTCCATGACGGTGAGAGGACAGACTCCGTGAAGATGTAGATTGTAGGTGATTAGCTAGTCAAGCTAGTCACTTATTAATGATTCTAATACTAACTAATACTAACTTGAATGCGTCATATGTAATGTACATTACAAGACCGGTTGCAGTACAGGGACAGACATCATACAGCACTCGTGGAGGAAATAGGGCCTCAGGGGCCATGCTCAAGAGCCAAACAATATCTTCAAAGCACTGAACAAATTATATCATTCATAACATTATCAGCATTCAGTAATTCTTGTATTGGAATGAAACAATACATTATGTATTACATCATATGTAGCTAATAATTGACATGTATTAAAACAGGCATACAAGGCTTCGGTTGTACTGACTGTGTATAGCTATGCGACTGCTGTTGCTCAATGATCAAGGACTGGAATTTCCTACAGTTTTGTACCAGAGCCTCCAATAATGAAAGTGAACGCCATATTATCTTAAACACATCATCTGTTATATTGAATCTCCAGCCTCAGATCAATCGCTGCCATCTGTTATCACCCAAATGAGGAAGGGTTCCTTGCGGAGTCTGGTTCCTCTCAAGGTTTCTTCCTACCGCCATGTCAGGGAGTTTTTTCCTCACCACCGTCGCTCTCGGCTTGCTCATCAGGGACAATCTGATCATTTTGATTCTTTTCAATTTTTCAATTCAATTTTATTTCTATAGCGCTTTTAACAATGGTCATTGTCTCAAAGCAGCTTCACAGAAATGAAAAGAAAATGAAAAGAAGMCTTATGGAAATGTATATATGTTTAAGAAAAATGTGACTAGATAATGAGATTGTCCCTGATGAGCAAGCCAAGGGTGACGGCGACAGTGGCAAGGAAAAACTCCCTGAGATGGCAATAGGACGAAACCTTGAGAGGAACCAGACTCAACAGGGAACCCATCCTCATCTGGGTGATAACAGATAACAGAAATTGTATAACATCATGTGTGTTATGCAGATGAAAGTTCGATATAACAGAAGTTATTTAAATTAACACAAAGTCCAGTTCAGCTCAGGGATGAGTCAGCAGGTGCAGAGGGCAGATGGGGGTC
>QMIH01001320.1:60282-71064 GCA_003987875.1 Clarias batrachus | reverse complement strand
TGAGCGTGTAATACACTCAGTTTGGGTATTCTACACGGCATCACCTCAAACTGCTGTGGATTCGACCCGTGTTTCATCTCATAGCCGCCCTCTACTAGACTGCTTTAATTCATGAAAACAGAATATATGAGACAAACCGGTTGTAAACTTCCATCAGGAAAAATAAACCTACAATGGCCTTTCTATCTTTTTTGCTAGCCATGCTGTGTCGCGTGTTAGTTTGTGTTTGGTGTGAATTTGAGCGCTTTTTAGGGGCATTATGTTTCTGTGTCTTTCGCATACTCAGTTTATGTGCATGTGCATACAGTATGTGTGTGTTTGACACCCTCTCCTTATTCTCGTCTTACACATTAACCTTTCCTCCTCTCTTATTTGAGACGGGGGCGGGGGGGGGGTGACTTTCTCACACACGCACACACATACTAACGGAAACACTGCCACATCTGGAAAATTGTGTGTATGTGTATGTGTGTATGTGTGTTGTGTGTGTTGTGTTTGTGTGTAAGACGGCGAGAGGAGGTGTGCATGAAGGGGCATGGTGTCCAATGACTCGGGCACACACACAACGTAATCAGTGCAAGCTAACACACAGAGAGACAGAGAAAATGGATTTTTAACCTCTTTTGCTTTACATGTGTGCACACGTGATTATACCAATGAGAGACGCTCATTAAGACCGAGCAGGGGAGTAGATTACCCACAATTCCGCAGCGCAAAAGAGAGGAAAAACCGTTGGCTCAGTTGTGATCATGTGACGTTCAGCGGCAAAACAAGAAGCACATGCATACTACATGATATTCAGTACTCGTAAACCAAGACTTGTTCGTTTTTCAAGTCAAAAATAGTACAAATTTCTGATCGTATAGCTGATCTAAATACTTACAATCCGAGGTTCCACTGTATATTGTTAATATTTTGGAAGCATAAACACTGCTTTCATTCTATTGTCCTTATGCTCTTGGAGGTTTATTAGGAATTTTGGACTCCTACTCATACATAGTTCTTTGCAGGTGAACTTTTTGAAAGCAGGAAACTACCTGAAGAGACAGTTTCAACACCTGCGCCGGCCGTATTCTGTCGCAATTGTATGTTATGCTCTGGCTCTGAGCAATCATGACTGCACGAAGAGCGTGTTGATGAAAGCGGCTTCACCAGGTACTTTCACATATACAGTACTTACATACATACAGTAGTTGCACAACATCTATGTACTTGCTGGATATTGATGTACTGTATACATCTGCAGCATTATACATTATAAGCCATTTGAAGAGCTTTATCTGAAGCATTTATTTGTCCGCCTTTTGACTTCAGATCACACACACTGGCCGGACGCAGACAACAAATTGTTTACACTGGAGGCCACAGGTTACGCACTGCTAGCCCTGCTTAAAGGAGGCCATGTTCAGGAGGCGGTTGCGCCATTCAAGTGGCTAAATAATCAACGAAGGATAGGGGGAGGATATGGATCCACACAGGTATCAATTACTAATTGCCTGCATCTAAAATATTTGATGTAAAATGGCACTGTCTATATACCATACTGTGGAAAAAATCTTGAGTCCCTGTCATTTCACTCACTCACTCATCATCATCTATACCGCTTAATCCTGTATTCAGGGTCACGGGGGCCTGGAGCCTATCCCAGGAGACTTAGGGCACATGGCAGGGTACACCCTGGACAGGGTGCCAATCCATCGCAGGGCACACAGACATACACACATACTCTCACTCATTCACACACTGTGGCGAATTTGGGAACACCAATTAGCCTAACCTACATGTCTTTGGAATGTGGGAGGAAACCGGAGAACCCGGAGGAAACCCACCAAGCACGGGGAGAACATGCAAACTCCATGCACACAGAGACGGGAATCGAGCCTGGCCGGGGATCGAACCCGGGGATCGAACCCGGACCCTGGCGGTGCAAGGCGACAGTGCTAACCACTACACCAACGCGCCGCCTCCCTGTCATTTCATCATAGTAAATTAAATTAAGTGTGTGAGATTAAATGAAAGTAATGGGAATAAATGTTGTAGTGTGACAGGCTGCAAAGTGCTTAAAGATAACAAAAAAAACAACCTCAACAGCAACCTCATTTCCCCTCTTATCTGTTCCAACCACTCAGCATCACCAGTAATTCCCGTCTGATCATCTGTCATCATCTGTACCTGTTTCTCAGATGTTTTTTTTTATTTTGAATGATTCATACGTCACTGTGCTTAACTAGCTTAACTAACAAAGAAATTCCTCTGAAACTGCTCAGATACACCCAGTGGTCGACTGAAGGGGATGGTGTGGTCAAGTATTTAGTACAGTATATGCATACCTATAACTAACCATACAAAATGATTGTGAAATATGTCAAATTTTTTGTAATTTTTATTAACAAATATATAAACTTAATTAAATCAACTTGGAGCCATCAAAACAAAACACATGCATTTAAACATGTCAAAACTATCATTTGATCCTTTCCATGGCTTTTATCTGGTGAGAATTATAAGAGTAGAATAAAAATTTACATAAACATTAGTAATGAAATAATTTTAATTAATAGTATTGTAGTTTTGTATGACTACACACCAGTCTCTCTCTCTCTGTCTCTCACAAACACACACGTACATACACACACACAAACACACACGCATGCGCACACGCACACAAATCAAATCACTATTATGGCATTTAAAAATCTATTTGGATCCTTTTGCACTCAAGCATTCTGTATGTGTGAAGCCACAAAGTCTAATGAAAATCGAAACCTCTCCTTTAAATTGAGAATGAAATGACACAAATTAGGTAAAGAACTCGTCTTTTATAATCATTAAAGCTGGCAGTTATTTCGAAAAACCCCGTGTTATACTGAATCCTTCTTTTTCATTGCGTCTCAGCTGAGAGGATTTGTGTGTGTATGTATGATACCTTCAGTTCTCTTCTTTTTGAAGTTCAATGCTGTGCTTGAATTATTCTCGCGAAAATGTGAACTGCGCGAATAATGAGGCAAACTTGGATGAGCTTGTGAGCAGCGCATTACAATACTGAATTCTGATTGGCTAATCGCCATTATTAGTTTGAAAATGATCATACAGAGAGAATTTTAATATTTAAAATTGAAAATTTTCATGACAAATTAAATTTACATGGTTTTACAGAGTGGGATGCTTTTTGTCATTTTTTTCACACACATACCAGTCCACCCCCCCCCACCCCACCCCCTCTTTAAATCGAGTCCTGAAAATTAAAATGCCAAACAGTCCATCAAGAAGCCTGGAGAACTAGTCCTCAAAACTACATTAAAATATAAGAAAGTTGGGCCTCTTGGAAGCAAAATATAAAGAAATGGTACATTGTATGAATCTGGCAGTACAGGTGGAGCATTTTTAATATGTGGGATGTGACTGATTTTCTTCTTTCTCGCTTAGTCCACCATAGTGGTACTGCAGGCTCTGTCAGAGTACCTGGTGAAAAAACCTCCACCAGCTGACAAGAGCTTAAAGGTGACACTCAATGTTCCCGGCAGCTCAGAAACTAACTGGGCCTTCCCCAGACAACTGGCTCATGTAGCACGCTCTGCTAAGGTTGGTACTTTTTAAACTCTTTTACTTTCTCACTCACTGTTTTCCCTGCCTTTCTTTCTGTTAGATTTAAAGAGGTTAACTACATGTATATTTCCTTTGACCTTTGCATTTTCAAACTAACAACTATAATGTTTATTTTCATTAGCTTTTAGCTACGTGTTCTTCCTTCATTGTCCTATGTGACATTTTCTGTCTGTTCATAAAGCTCATTTTCCCCATGCATGTTACACTTTTTTATGCATCACACAGGTGGCTATAGATAGGAACTTCACAGTGGTGGCCTCAGGAAGTAGTCAGGGGATACTGGAGGTATGTTCTATAATAGCCATACAGGCCAATTTTTGTTTGATTGCATTTTTGTTTGATTTTCCTTCTTTGTCTGCCTCTGCAGGTGGTAACTGTGTACAATGAGTTGCCGGATGTTCACGAGCAAAGCTCCTGTAATGGTTTCGACTTGAACGTTTCTATTAGCGAGACCAGCGGTGAGTTTCTCCTTGAGTAGACTTTATTTTAATTTCTATGTGCAGCTTCCTTAGACTAGACCTCAGTGAACACAAGATTGATAATAATCCAAAGCTAGAATCATAGCAGATAATAATGTCTGTGTGAAAATATTGATGTACAGTATCAAAGGTTTGGACACAGATTTAGTTTCTACATTCTAGAACAATACTGGATTTTTTTTTTCTCCAGAACTATAAAAAGAACACATATGAAATTAGGTAACAACAACAACAAGTCAGTTGTTATTTTAAGAYGTGAAAATCAGTTGGTTCTGGAACAGTTCTTGCAAGAACAGTATAATCAAGAAGTACATTTGCAAAACACATCAAGCACCATGATGAAACTGGCTCTCATGAAGACCTTCCCAGGAAAGCAAGATTAAAACTTACCACTGCTGCAGAGGAGAAGTTCATTTAGGGTTACCAGCCTCACAGATGCTTAGGATGCTGTCAGCATCATTTTATAAGGTAGAAGGAAATAAAAGTCAGCAAAGATCATGCAAGTATGTAGGTTTGTCCAAACTTTTGACTGGTAGTACAGTGAAACCTTGGATTGTGAGTAACATGGTTTACGAGTGTTCCGCAAACAGAGCATGCACACACACACACACACACACACACACACACACACACACACACACACACACACACACACACACACACACTCACACACACACACACACGGCGCCTGTGCGCACCAAAGGAAAACACTTATCTGTCAGGATTTATTTGTACTTTTTTTTAAAGGTAAAGTGCAGATAAATTTGTTTTATTTTCATTTTATAGATTGTATTAATTATTTTTCTGTATTTATTTTTGGGGGCTGTGGAATGAATAATTTGAGTTTTCATTATTTCTTATGGGAAATGATGATTTGGTTTAAGAGTGTTTTGGAATACGAGCCCACTTCCGGAATGAATTATGCTCGTAATCCAAGGTTCCACTGTATAATTATTACTGTAGGTTACATAAATATATACGGATATCGAGCATTGATCTGATGTGTTCATTTTCATTTTTTCATTTTTTCATGCTCTATTATGATATAACATATAACATTGTGTAAATTAAATGAAGACATAAAATGACAACCTGGACACAAATTCAAGATTAATGATGTAACTGAATACTAGAGAAGTTGAAAATGAGTTGAATGAGAATTTCTCTAAACATTCTGTGCGTTACAGAGAAGCCTCCAGCTGAAGTAGAAAAGGTGTATAAACTCAGTATTAGTGTAAGGTAAGATGTTCACCTTTAGATAGCTACGAGTAAGAGTCCTTTGTCCTGTATTGATTGGAACATGTTTTATTAGAGCTCTGGCGCGGCGGCAGGTGCGCATGACTGTGTTGGACATCAATTTGCCTACTGGCTTTGAACCAGAAAACTCTGACCTGAAGCTGGTACGTTTCTGGTGATTCAGTCTGTATGGTTGCAGAATTGCACAAAATATTGTCATATCGAGCAATGCCTAAAGTCAAGTCATCTTCATCAACCAAAAACACAACAACAAAATAAAAAACACAAGCGAGCAATCAAGGGCATGGCAGCAAAATCAGACATGACCGCAACATCAAAGACACGCTCAATCAAAAGCAGTGTGGCAAAATTAAAGACAACCACAAGTTCAACAAAACAACTAAATTAAAGACACTACATTTATTCATTCATTCATTTTCTAAAATGCTTATTGGAGTCTGGACACGAGGCAGGGTACACTCTGAACAAGTGCCAATCCATTTCAGGGCATGCTCACACATACATGCACACACACACACTACGGGCAATTTGGGACTTTTGGGACAACTGTCTTAGGACTGTGGAAGGAAACCGAAGTACCCAGAGGAAACAAACCAAGCACCGGAAGAACATGAAAATTCCATGCACACAGAGCCAAGGAGGGAATTGTACCTTCAACCCTGGAGGTGTGAGCCCAAAGTGAACCACTGTTCCAAGTCAAAGACATGATGGCAACATCAAAGGCACGAGAGCAACATCAAAGCCATAACAGCAGAATCAAAGGGAAATTAAAGACACACCAACCACAAATTCAAGTTGCACAAAATCTGTGGCAAAAATCATTGACACAACAGCAAAGTCAACAACAAAATGCCAAAATAAAAAACAACGGCAACATCGAAATTCAAAAACACCATCTCAAAGACATAACAGCACAATCAGACAACAGCACAAACTCACAACAACAAATTAAGCACACCACACCAAAAGAAGTAAAAAAAAAAAAAAAAAAACAACAGCAAAGAAAAAAAAAAACAAGTCCAGAAACATACGCAAAAAAATTCAAATAAAAACACGAGCTTGTTATTTCTGTGTGTTTCTACAGCTGAGCAACTCTGTGGATCGCTACATTAACAATTTCCAAATTGTAGATAATCTGAGCGATCGAGGATCTCTCATCATTCATCTGTTTAAGGTAACATGGAGGATTATATGCTGTTCAGGCTCAAATCCTTCTCATAAAAATAAAAAAAAAACTTTATTAATAGCTTTCTTAATGTGTGTGTTCAGGTATCAAACAAAGAGCCAGACATCATCTCCTTCAGGTTGAACCAAAAGTTTAAAATCGGCCTCCTGCAACCATCTACAGTCACTGTATACCAGTATTACGACACAGGTACAGACAACTATGAAGAATTATACTTTATGAACGTAAATTTTTTGGATGTTTGATTTAAAAAACTAAAAGTGGAAATGTGAGTGTGTTTTCAGATAAACGTTGCAGCAGGTTTTACACTCCACCAGAGGACAAAGAGCAGCTCAGTCAGATCTGCAAAGACAACATTTGTCGCTGCACACAGGGTGAGCGGTCACATGCTAACACACAAAGCTACTGTATATACACTATATATGATCAAAGGATGTTTATGACTGCTTTAAGATTTTATGTTACTCGTTAACACAGTTTCCTGAAAGTTTGAACAAACTTGGCAACAAACTGTACTGGTGCACAGATTATCCTATTGTTAGCTAACAGCTAGTATTTGTGGTTGTCAATTTCCACATTTAAAGTTTTAAATATAAATATATATAAAGTTTTAAATATAATATAAATATTTTAATATAAAGTTTTAAATTTAAAGTTTTACATATAAAACTAATGAGGCTTTACAGCTTAAGATTTTTTTCAGTGCTGTTTAGTTGAATTTAGAAGCAAAAAAAAAAAACCCACATACAAAGGTAAACCTATAACATAGCATGTCCCAGTAAATACACAGTATCAAGGTCGAGCAAATGCTTTGCTAATTTATGACTAATCGCCTGTAGGTGACTGTTGTGTATTGAAGACCAGCGCTTACACAGGTTCAGCGAGAAAGAAGGCTGCATGCAGTGGAATCCACCATGGTAAGCGTTACACATTAGCGTTATGCTACCTGATTCCCATCAAGCTAGAGTTCCAGGTTTAACGTGAATGCTGTGTGTACCAGCGTTTAAGGTCAGAGTGTTGAGCATCAGTACGAGCCAGTATGACAGATATCAGATGGAGATCTTGCAGGTCATCAAAGAAGGTGTGTTTTTATCCCAATATTGTTTGTAACATTGTGTAGCATTTTGGTTTGATTCTTGAAACAGTGTTTGTGTGCACACAGGTTCCGAGGTTGGTGTAAAAGAAAAGGATACACGTGTGTTTTTTACTCACGCCGGCTGTAGGACGGGGCTTAATCTGATCACGGGGCAGGATTACCTCATCATCGGACCATCGTCTGACATTTGGCAAACAGGCAGTGATGAGAACGGGTAAAACATTTAACACCACCCTGTTGTCTCAATAAACATATATTATTTTTGAGCAATTTAACCGTATAAAATCAAAATATATGCTGCCTGGTAGAAAATATAAAAGTCACACCATCTACTATTTTATTGGACTATCTTTTGTTTTGATTATGGTCATAGGATCCCTTCAATAATCTTATGTCACATAAGATTTATTTCCCATTGATTTCTTTACATAATATTGATTGAGACTTGGACTGCTAAGTAAAACCTACTTCAGCACATCCCAAATATTCTTAATGAGGTTCAGATCTTGACTCTGTGGTGGCCAGTTCATGTGTGAAAATGATGTCTCATGCTTTCACAATTGCAGTCTCCTGACTCCTGACACTGTCATGTTAAAAAAAAAAAGGTCAGTCAGTACATGTAGGTTGTCAGCTGACCTCATCACTAAGATCACTTAGTAAAATCAAATCGTACAAAAAAAACCCCCTCAACATTAGAACTATATTTAATAGTGAAAGTAAGAGCATTTCCACACACACACACACACACACACTACAAAGAGAAATCAAGGGATACAGCTGAGTAGTCTTAGGAAAACCATATACAGTGGAACCTTGGATTACGAGCATAATTTGTTCCGGAAGTGGGCTCGTATTCCAAAACACTCGTAAACCAAATCATCATTTCTCATAAGAAATAATGAAAACTCAAATTATTCAAATTAATACAATCTATAAAATGAAAATAAAACAAATTAATCTGCACTTTATCTTTAAAAAAAGTACAAATAAATCCTGACAGGTAAGTGTTTCCGTTGGTGCACGTAGGCGCCGTGTGTGTGTGTGTATGTGTGTATGTGCGTGTGTGCGTGTGTGTGTGTGTGTGGAATTAGCCCCTTCCCTCACCTCGTTTTACACGGAAACTTAACACTAAGTTTCACAACAAACACACACACACACACACACACACACACACACACACACACACACGCATGTACGCAATGGAAACACCGTTTTAACAGGAAAAAAAGAAATCTCTCTGAGACTGGCATGAGCGTATATTAACGGAATCACTTTTTAAGTTTCACAACAAACGCATAAACACAGCGGAATTTAACGGAAAAAAGAAATCTATCTGAGACTTTCATGAGCGCATACTAACGGAATCACTTAAGTTTCACTACAAACGGACACACAGAAACTCAACGGAAACACCGTTTTAACAGGGAAAAAATAAATCTCTCTGAGACCTGGCGTGAGCGCATACTAAGGGAATCACTGTGGTAAAGTAAAAAAATCAAATGAACTAGCACCTTACCTTTGAAAAGAATCGCGACAGAGCAGAGTTTCTGTGTGTTTGTGAAGCCGGGGAGGGGTGAAAAGGCAAAAGAGTGTCCGTGTGTGTGCGTGCCGTGTGTCACCGCTTTCCCTGAAGTTGTTGACTTCATGAAGACCTTCCCAGTGAAGCAAGACCAAACTTACCTCTGCTGCAAAAGTTACCATCCTCAAAAATGACCAATTAACAGACTCCAGATTAGAGCCATTATGAAGGCTTTTCAGAGCCTAAGTACGAGACGCATCTTAATATCRACTGTTTAAAAGAGATTATATATTTAGAATGGCTTCAGCATTGTTTTACAATGTGGAAAGAAAAAATCAAAAGTAGGTGTTCAAACTTTTGACTGGGTGTGTGCACCAGGTGATCTAATGTAATTTGATCACTTATTGAAGTAAATATTTTCCCCTATTATACTCCCCCACCCCCTTTTTTAAAAATTAATTTAAGGAATTAAAGAATTAAGGAATTATGTTTACGTTGCCATTATTCCTTCAAAAAGCACCAAATCCTAAATCATTCGCATGGGCAGTAAAAGCTGGACCTTTTTTAATAGATAATAAAAGAGCACAGTGTCAATATGGTTTCTCATCTGTCATTTTCAGTTACACTTACACTCTGGGGAAGAACACCTGGGTGGAGCACTGGCCGTCTGGCGCATGTGACAGGTGCACAGAACTGGACAATTTCAGCACAGAGTTACAGAACACTGGCTGCTAGACCTGAGGAACCACAAAACCAGAAACCTACACATACATGGTATATTTTTAAAAAATCTGTCTACTACGCTACAGTGCCATGTGTAAGTAAATATGCAGCATGAAAGATTGATGCTTTAACCTTAATATGCATACATTATCAGAAATGTTTTAGTGAATATATTTTATCAGTTGCTTCACTGATTCTATGTGACCATATTATTTTTGTTTTAGCAAGTGTTCTACAGAAATTTATTTACAGTATTCTTATCTCACTGTCTATCCTTTCTCTGTTTTCTGTTAAAAATTCTTACACTACAAAAGTTATAATAAAGGTCAAATCATATCGCATCATATTATAACACATTTGCACATGTTAAAGACCATTTACCACTGTTTASTCCTGGCTTTTAATGTAGATTTCAGATTTAATGTCTAGTTCGCATGTATGTAGCATGWGAAAGCCTTGGAACTCATATGTACATGATCATACAGTAAATAAAGCTTTATTATTAGCAGGCATTCTTTTCTGATTTGTTCAGTTTTGCTGTTCCAAATGACATTGTGTACCAGCTTAAAGTAAAYGAAATGCTCACAGCTATTGCAAGCAGAAGCCACCTACTGTCATGCACACTCGTAAGATGGTCGCGCTTTCAGAAAGCATAAAAAGAAACAAGATGGCGCTTCACATCGCTCAGTCATTGAGTTCATCTATGCCTTYGCTTTCGCTTCGTTGACTATTTCGTGAGTACTCACCTATTCAGGTTGCTTCCTTGAGTGTGTGTTGCCAGAACGCGGGTTTATTTGTGTAGATCCTTGCTCTTTGTGTAAGAGAGTTCTAAGAGTAAACGCGTGGTTATCCTGCCGACTCGCGCCACTTCCGCGTTTGGGTTTACCATCTACGCAACACGAGCTAACTGCTAAGG
>QMIH01001320.1:27945-43369 GCA_003987875.1 Clarias batrachus | reverse complement strand
CCAAGCACACCATTGTTTTTCTTGTGAAATTCCCAATAAGTTTGATGTGTCACATGACCCTCTTCCTATTGAAAAAACAAAAGTTGGATCCAAGATGGCTGACTTCCAAATGGCCACCATGGTCACCACCCATCTTGAAAAGTTTGCCCCCTCACATATACTAATTTGCCACAAACAGAACGTTAATATCACCAACCATTCCCATTTTATTAAGGTGTATCCATATAAATGGCCCACCCTGTATATTTAAGTTCAATTATAGACAATATTTTATGTCACGATATGTGAAAAACCAAGTATGGAAAAATCTGTGCTCTGTCAATTCCTGGTTTATCGATTTCGTCCCTGCAGACTCAATGTGAGCTTTGAACTTTTTATTTACTTGGCTGATCATGGTGCACACCAATGCCAAAATGAAAGATCATGTCTTTCCAGCTTGTCCTGCTGTTTTGTTTGTTGGAGCCTTACTCTCATACTGTACACACACAGCATGCTTCCACACACCCGTGGGAGAAAACACTGGCAATGAGCATTCAAAGTAAAATACATGTCATTGAGTCACATGGGCCATTCTATAGAAAAGGTTGAATTTTGGTCATTAAAATCTTCTGAAATATATCTCTTCTTTCACACCTAGAACTTCTTTAATAGCAATAACATACTATATATTTTAAATACATTTTATACAATAACATGTGTTAACTCCTGTTAATGTTCCTGGTAAGATCAGTAATGACATTTTAAAGGAAAATCTTTTCACAAAATGGTTTCTACACTGTACTGTATGTGTAAGACCACATTATTTTCAATTATGTAAAAATCAATTGATTATTACATCTAATCAGTTTTTACGTCCAATTGTTGACAGTTGTTGTTATAAATTAAGTATCACAAATGACTAATTTAAAAGCTTCATATAAAATTGTAAAATAAATTATGACAATTCTAAACAAATGAAAAGGGACATCTGATATACCTTTTACATTCGTCTTGGGTTCTTCATGTAGTGAACTCTGACACAGGAAAAAATGTCAAGCTTATTTTTAAATAAAACACTTTCTGTGTAACAGTAACACCAATGACAGTTTGAGGTGACTGAAAATAAAATATTAATATACTGTATATAATGAATAATAAATTATTCATTATATACAGTATATTAATATTTTTAAAAGATTTTGATGTTATTGTGAAGCAGATTTATTTGATTAAAAACATTATTTTATGTTATTAAAAGTTAAATGATCCAACTTTCATGTATGATCATAGTGACAAGACATTACCTTGCACTTGACCTCTTTAAAAAACAAAGCTACAATTAATCATTGAACATTAAAGTTAGAAAATGTATTTCATAATTCAAAGTACCTGCTATATTTTCTGAGCATGTACAACTACTGTATGCGTTCATTTAAATGATTTTGGTATTAGCTAAACAAAATGGCAACACTTTCTACCATTTTTGTAGAATGATCCATGCAGAATGATCTAATATCAGGTAAAAAATATGCAGCAAAAGGTTTTTTACAAGAATCAATGCGATTACRTTAAAAACCATTTGATAGAGAAAAGCTACTGGAAAAAAAATCCCACATGAAGCAATAGAAAATTGAATAAAAATCCCAACAAATCCTCAACCAGACGGGCATCAGGAGATTGAAGGGGTTTAGTACACTTAGTCCTTTCAATCAAAGGGACCCTGAGCACAAATTGCCATTTGTGAGCTCATGTCTGTGGAAGAGTGAAAATCATCATTTTGCTGTTCATCTCTGCTGTGTTGCAGAATCCTGATGGAATTACAGTCTATAGCACAACAAGGAGCAAAGCAGCAAATGGCATTCTCTCTACTACTTATGGACTTTCAGACATTGTCAAGTATGTTTGGATTCATTCTTTATTTGTGTGTGGTGTTTTTTTTTTTTAAAGAAATTAAGAATATTCAATGAAACATTTTTACTGTTTTAGAGAGGGCAAGTGGAAGGTCGTTGCCAAATTTGACCACTGGAAAGAGAACGAATTTAGTGCTGATTTTCTGGTGAAAAAGTATGGTATGTGTGCATATTTCTAACTTTGGGTGGGTTTTTTTCTGCTCATAGACTAAAATATTATTGACTTTTAATAGAAGACAAATATTGCAAATGTATATTTACTGTGACAAACTCATTTTTTAAATTATACCATATTATACCATTGGTTCAGTGGTCATAGGAGGAGGACGAGTAGCAGCAGTAGAGGTAGTGGAAGAAGCAATTGAAGTACTGTAGCAACAATAATAGTAGTAATATTATTAGTGCAAGTAGGAATAGGGATAGTAGGAGAAAAAGGATTAGTGGCAGTAGTAAAGTAGTTAAAATGTAAAATGTCCTGGAAACAAACAGCCATAGTGTGGGAAATGTACATCCTGAAGTAATGGAAAGCAGCAAATGCATGTTCATACACAWAACATTTGAAAGGAGATACTGTATCAGAGTTCCACGTTGGACAAATCAACTTAAAGTGCTCAACCATACATTGTATTCACTCTACTTGAACTCTTTTTACATTTTGAAATGTTACAGACTGGAAATGAATTTGGAATTATTCAGTAGTATTCAGTTATTTCTATATTTATATTTACTTATTCAGTACTTGTATGTCATAAATTTACACAATAACATTCCTCTTSTTCTTAAGCCCTTAGCCCACAGATGAGCATARGCCATCGACGACTCTCCGCCAGCGAACTCGGTTCTGGGCTTCACACAATAACATACTGTAATATTAAAATAGGAGGAAAATTTTATATAGTTTACAAAATGATTGATAGAAAACAAACATGGTGAAGACCACAGAAATATCAAAATTAGGCCAGGACAGGCAATGCTCTATAGTGTACTCTGGCCGTTCTATGACTAATTACCTCTTTAGCCAAGCACTGGCTTTTGGCTTTCAAGGTTCTTTATCTGAACTTCTGTATTTGTTCCAGACTTATTTGGGAACGATGTTGAAAATTTGATGGCTTTTTTTTTTTTTTTTTACCCCTTGACCTGTTTATGTTTAAGGAGGAATACTTATGCAAGGCAGTGCATTTTAGGAATCTATGTGTTGAACCCCTCAATAGTGTTATTCTTATTGATTCCAGTGCTACCAGCATTCAACGTTACACTAATACCAAAAAAGACTTACTTCAGTTGGGAAGATCAGGAGTTAAATGTGGAAGTACATGCCAGGTCAGTACCATCTTTCCCAGTTCAATCAGGACTCATGTGGCTTATTTACAGTATACAGGTGCATCATCAAAGTTGTAGTTTAATTTGAAAAGCATGGTAATTCAATGAAAATCTATTCATTACACACAGACAGATATTTCAAGTGTTTATTTATGTTAATTTTGATGATTATGGCTAACAGCTCAAAATTCTGCATATCAGAAAATTACAATATTGCAAAAAAAGTTAAATAGACTCATGGTGACTTACTCAATGAGCCTTTAGATGGTCTCTTAGTCTGGTTCAGTAGCCCACTGAAGAATCTGGGGAGGTTTACAAGGAGAGGCCTAAAGCTTGGCCTAAAAATGCACAGACAATTTCAGGACATGGTCTGCAGCTGTTGTATTACTCATGTCAAGCCAATCTTGAACCAGAGACGACATTAGAGGCGTCTCACCTGGGCTAAGGACAAAAAGGACTGGACTGCTGCTGAGTGGGCCACAGTCCTCTTTCCAAATGAAAGTAAAATTTCAATTTTATTTGGAAATCAAGGTCTGGAGGAGATTCACAAAATCAAAAAAGTGAAACAAAGTTGCTTGAGGTCCAGTGTAACGTTTGCACAGTCAGTGGTGGTTTGAGGAGCCATGTCATCTGCTGATGTTGGTCCACTGTGTTTTATTAGGTCCAAGGTCAGCGAAGCCAGGAAGTTTTCGAGCATTTCATGCTTTCCTCCACTGACCAGCTTTATGGATATGCTGATGTCATTTTCTAGCACAAAAAGAGTACAAAAGTACTACTATTATTACTGGTTACTATACGACTATTACCTAGTTTAAGGACCATGATATCCCTGTGCTTCATTGGCCAGCAAACTCGGCCGTCCTAAACCCCATAGATGATGTATAGGTTAAACAACGTAGAAGAGCCGAAGGCTGCTATCAGGGCAACTTGGGCTTCAATAACACCTTGCATGCCACGCCACATTGCTGCAGTAATTCATGCAAAGGAAGCCCTGACCCAATGTCGTGTCCAAAATTCCTTTGTAAAAAAACTTTTTTTTTTTTTTAATTGGTCTTATGTAAATATTCAAATTTTGTGAGACACTGTTTTTTTTCTTCATTAGCTGTAAGCCATAATTATAAAAATTTAAAGAACTAAATACTTGACATATATCAGTATGTATGTAATGAATATATATAATATGAGTTTCATTTTTTTGAATTTAATTACTGAAATAAATAAACTCTTCTATGAGGTCTACCTGAGCCTCCAATAACTACCTGCACTCCATATTAAAAATCAATTAACATCAATTGTTATCCTGAACTTCCTGCCACCAAACACACAGTATGATTGCAGATCAATTCCTGCTTTCTGTTTCACCCATATGAGGATGGGTTCCCTGCTGAGTCCGGTTCCTCTCAAGGTTTCTTCCTATTCACAACTTAGAGAGTTTTTCCTTGCCATTGTCGCCCTCGGCTTGCTCATCAGCAGTGTTGGATGTAACGCGTTACAAAGTAACAGACAATTTATGTAATCCGTGAGCTAGACAGCAGTCATTCCCAATCCATTAGTGTATGTGTGTCTGAGTCGTCCTACAAGCCCCGCCGCTGATAAACCGCCCCCTCTGTTATTCCTGCTGTTATACCCCTATCTCACCGATGCGGTTTGACTATGCGAGGACCGATGCGCGGAAAGAGGATAACCTAATCACAGCGCGAAAAAACTGAATGTACTTTTTGAAGACAGTAATTTTGTAATGTAATTAGTTACTTTAAAAAGTAACATCCCCCAACACTGCTCATCAGGGACTAAGGGACTATCTGATCATTTTGATTCACATTTCATATAATTGTTTTGATTGTGTAAAGCTGCTTTGAGAAAATGACGGTTGTTAAAAGCGCTATACAAATAAAATTGAATTGAATGGAATATGTTTTGTCTTCATCATACTGTATATTCTGCCATTGATATCATTACAATATATATATTGTTTGTTTGTTTGTTTTTTTTAGATACGTGTACGGTGAGCATGTGGAAGGTGTAGCATACGTGGTGTTTGGGGTAGAGAGAAATGGACAGAAGGTGCGACTCCCATCTATGAAACAAGTACAAAACGTAAGTATGATGGGTAATATCCAGGGACTACTAATGTTCTAAAGTTCTAAGAAAGTCCTATCCAGTGTGTGGTCCTTCCTCATACCCAGTGTTTCCAGGATTGGCTCTGGAACTACTGAGGTCTGATCCTAATAGAAGCCAGAATTGTTTCTGATAAATGAAAAAAAAAACAGGCAAGTGTACCTTCACTGTCTATCAAACCCCTTTCTGCTTCTGGCTGGTTGCAGCTGGATGGTGGAATCGCCACTTTGACCGGAGCTGAGCTTAAAAGCGCATACTCTGATATCAACAGCCTAGAGGGCTCGTCTATATATGTCAGAGCTTCTGTCTTGACCAGCTCAGGTACTGTAGGAGGTCTTATCACTACATATATTCTTGATTTAATTTTGCAAGGAAATGGTACACAGTACAGACCAAAAGTTTGGACACCCCTTCTCATTCAGCGAGTTTTCTTTCTTGTGTTCTTTATTGTGTTCTTTAGCCCAAACGCGTCTCTTCTSCTTGTTGTCTGTCCTTAGCAGTGGTTTCCTAGCAGATCTTCTAGCATGAAGGCCTGATTCACACAGTCTCCTCTTAACAGTTGTTCTAGAGATGTGTCTGCTGCTAGAACTCTGTGTGGCATTGACCTGCTCTCTGATCTGAGCTGCTGTTAACCGCCGATTTCTGAGGCTGGTGACTCGGATGAACTTCTCCTCCGCAGCAGAGGTGACTCTTGGTCTTCCTTTCCTGGGGCGGTCCGCATGTCAGCCAGTTTCTTTGTAGCGCTTGATGGTTTTTGTGACTGCACTTGGGGACACTTTCAAAGTTTTCCCCATTTTTTCAGACTGACTGACCTTCATTTCTTAAAGTAATGATGGCCGCTCGTTTTTTTCCTTCACTTAGCTGCTTTTTTCTTGCCATAATACAAATTCAAACTCTTTGAATGAGAAGGTGTGTCCAAACTTTTGGTCTGTACTGTATATAGATCTGTACTGTGCAACACAAAGCAAGTTGCAGTGAAGTATGTTAATGCATCATCATCCTCAGGAGGTGACCTTGTGGATGCAGAGAAGACAGGCATCAAAATCATTTTGGCACGCTATGTGCTCACTATCAAGGACACACCAAGGTTTTTTAAATCAGGCCTTCCATTTAAATTCACGGTAACATACAACAAATATAGTGGTTAGTCAATAAAAAGTGAGTAAGATTGATATGAATCCTTTTAATGGTTTGTGTTTTGGGTCTCAGGTAACAGTTAGCCATTATGATGGCTCCCCAGCTCCAAACGTTCCGGTTCAAACGTCCTTCCTGTCCTCTCCAATCACGGTTCATAATGGCACCATCAGAACATCTCATAACATGTCCCGCATGAACCCTGTCACAATAACAGTACGTCARACATGAAAATATGAACAGAATCTATTTAATAAACTTTATATTAAAATTGACTACTACAGTACATGTTCAATTTAAGCCAGACATAAGTGTGTTTTTTGAATCGTCATTTTAGGCAAAGACAGTAATCCCAGATTTGGAGGAGGAACAGCAGACCCATGCTGAGTGGTTCATGGAGCCGTACTTGCCCTTTAATTCTGCACGGATGAATCAGCTTTACATTAAGTTAGATACAAACGCTGTAAAAATTGGACAGACCTTACATTTTAAACTGCATCTGAGCACCTTCTCACAAAAAGAAAGAAGTTACCTTCAGCATGTTTCCTACATTGTAAGTCACTCTGTCAGCGTAATTGACACATGTACAGTAAATACAAAGGTACTACTCGACATATTCTCTGTCACAAGCAATGCATATGCACCATTGTTGAACCCAACTCTCGAACAGTTTTTGAAATTCCTGTTGTCGCAGTTGATGGTCTCCCATCAGTACTGGTTCCCCTTCTTTAAACTTCATTCATTGGTTGGTGCACATTGCTCTGTCATCACTGTAAATAACCTGGAGACCACTAACATTGTGCCGAATTGCAATTTTAACACGGTATGAAATATGTTGATTGTATATAAGTTTCCATTTTTAAAAGTATTGTTTTCATTTTTGCTTGCATGTTCTAGGTGTTGAATAAAGGTAGAATAATTCGTGCAGGCAGAGTGAGCATCGGAGGACATGAAGTGACCAATGTTACTCTGGTGCTGACGCCAGAGATGCTGCCTGCTTTCCGCTTCGTATCTTACTACCTATTACCATGGGAATCTGACGTGGAGGTGGTGGCCGATTCCGTTTCAGTGGATGTGGAGAGCCAGTGTGTTGGATCAGTGAGTCAGTTTGCTTCTGATGTTTGTTATTTGCTGGAGTAATTGATGACTAATTGACATGATGAATGTTGTAGCTCAAACTTGAACCATTCAGAGGTGAGGTAAAGGACTCTCATTCTCCAGGCGACAGCTTTTCTTTTCAAGTTAGAGGTGACCCTGGTGCCAAGGTCAGCCTGGTCGCGGTGGACAACTCCATTTTCCTGCTGAATAAGAGCCGCCTGACGCAGAGGAAGGTGACGTTATGTGTGCACTCTTATGTAATGCTGATGTAACACTAAATTATGATTCTCGCACTAATCCAGTTGTGTACCAGCAGATTTGGGACACTCTCGCACAGGGGGACTTGGGCTGCTCTCCGGGAGGCGGGAAAAACAGCATGGGTGTGTTCTTGGATGCAGGCCTGAAGTTTCAGTCCAGCTTCAGTGTAGCAACTGATGAAAGACAAGGTATTCTTTGTACTTAACCGATTTAGAAGTTAATGGTTGTTTTCCATCTTGTAGCTTAGCGATTCTCAAATGAACCAAAAAGAAACCAAAAAAACCTGGAGAAAAACATATTCATGGCATTCCACTTGCCTGAGCACAAACTTTACCTGACCTAGTGTAGATAAGCTTCAATGTTGAGCACTAAGTGAGCAGGAATTGATGTGACAGATTTACCCAGAGGCTATGAGAAACTCATGGTGTGATGTCACACATAATAATGAGATCTTTGGCCATGAGAATGTTCTTACTAATATTTCAAAGATATGAATTAGATACTGTACACTTTGTATTAAAATGCTGAGCTAATCAGGGACTACTAATGATCACTGATGATTTATATAGGATTTTTCTTTATTTTTTATTATTGTATTCTGTATGTTTTCTGGTTAGTCAAACCGTGTTACTGGAAGTCCAGGAGGAAACGTTCTGCTGAACAACTGCGTCTCAGAGAACAGCTCGGTAAATAATGGCTTTTCTCATATAGCATGGCTAGTGTATCAATCATTAATGAAACTTCAACTCTAAAAAAAAAAAAAAAAAGGCCAAATGACTTTAATCTCCTGTGTAAAAATATTTTTTTTTCATATTTATATTATTATTTTTTTCATAATTTAACACCCAAAACAAAGCGCAGTGGTGTGTGGGAGGAGGTTTGTTTTAAATTGTATATGGCTTGTAAAAGTTGCTCCATTTGTTAAGAATGATAAAACATTTGGTATATTTTGTGGAACAAATTTAGTATGGCGTATAGAAAGGTCATGAATTCAATACTTTGAAGAAAAATATATAGAAAAAAAAAACAGGATAAAAAAAAGACTAGGATAACATTTGACCAAATAATGATGTCTAATTTTTGTGTGTGTGTGTGTGTGTGTGTGTGTGTGTGTGTGATCAGAGAAATCCTATTCTTCTGACCACTTTCTAAAGCGCTGCTGCTCCGATGGCATGAGGGAGATCCCCATGCCATACTCATGTCGCCGTCGAGCTCTTTACATCACCGAGGCATGGAGCTGCGTGAAGGCTTTTCTCAAGTGCTGCTCAAAGTACAGGGATGAAGAGCTGGGCATCATCACCCCACCACCGCCCACCACTCCACCACTCCGTGTACACAAGATACAGATTCGTCCAAATTTTTACATTTTACTGAGCAGTCTTCCTGCGGCTAAAGATAGATATACGGGTTATTCATTTTTTTTCAAGATATCAAATAGCATATAAGACAACTGAGTACAGTCTTATGCTAAAGTCTGGGCACTCCTTGATAAATAACAAATTTTGGTGATTTTTTTAATTGAAAAGGTGTTAACACAGTCACTCTTGCAAATGGAAAAAAATGCACAATATTTTCAGCAGACTTTGATGAATAGTTACTTCTTATGCCATAAAAACATGGCACTGTGCAAACGTTTGGGCACCCTAAGAGTTCCAGAGTCGCAAATTCTTTTTAATCAGCTCAAGTCCAAGAAAACTGCTCGTATGCTGGTCAGTAAGACAAATCAAAACCCCCATTTGACTGCAAAAAACCTGCAGGAAGATTCAGCAGACTCAGGAGTGGTGGTGCACCGTTCCACAAGACCTTCATGGAAGAGTCAGCAGAAGGAAAGCTTACCTGCGTTCCCATCATAAAATCCAACATCAGAAGTACATAACAGAACATCAACAGAAGCCTGATGTGTTTTGGAAACAATTGCTGTGGACTGATGAAGTTAAAATAAAACTCTTTGGCCACAAACAGCAAAGGCATATTTGGAGAAAAATAGGAGCAGCATCTCATGAAAACAACACCTCACCAACTATTAAACATGGTGGTGGATCTATCAAGCTTTGGGGTTGTGTTGCAGCCAGTGGTACAGGAAACATTGCACGGGTGGAGAGAAGAATGGATTCCACAAAATACCAGCAAATTCTGGAAGCAATCATCACACCATCTGTAAAAAAGCTGAACCTGAAAAGGGGATGGCTTCTACAACAGGACGATGATCCTAAACATACCTGGAAATCCACTATGGAAAACCACAAGAGACGCGAGCTGAAGGTTTTGGAATAACCATAACAATCCCCTGACTTAAACATCATTGAAAAATCGATTTTGTGCGTGCAAGACGACCAAAGTAAATTACAGAACTAGAAGCCTTTTGCAAGGTAGAATGGCAGAAAATCCCAAATACAAGAATTGAAGCCATTTAGCTGGCTATAAAGTGTTTGCAAGCTGTGATATCTGCCAGAGGAGGTGTTACTAAGTACTGATTATGTAGGGTGCCCAAACTTTTGCACAGTGCCACAATAATGTTTTTATTTTTTATCTTTGTTCATGAAAAGATCACCAAAATCTGCGATTTATCAAGGGGTGCCGAAACTTAAGACTGTATTTTCCTTTAACAGCACAATGTGCATTGCTTTGCTCCTCCTATCTTCTGGAACAGTGCTGTAGTTTTGTTCATTTCATTATGCACATATTTTTCCAGAGGCTCCGTTTTCATCAGCTTCCTTTCCTAATATTCGTGAGGCCCATGCTCATGTTGAGAGTGGAGTCACTGAGCAGGCAGCAATACCACAATTAGAGGAGGAGGAGGATATTTATATCCGCACCAAGTTTTTAGAATCCTGGCTGTGGACTGATGTCACACTTCCTGAAGCACCAGAGGCAGATGGGTAAGCTTGATTTTCATGATATCGCATCCTATTCATATATGTTTGGTGTTAGAAAGTCACTATATAACTTTAAAATAATCTTTTTTAACACAAGATTTTGGGTAAGTTAAATGGCACACAAATTTCTGTTCCATAAGAGCCAATCTCTCAATCCAATTTTATTTGTATAGCAGTTTTAACAATAGTCATTGTCACAAAGCAGCTTTACAGAATTCAAAGTAAATTAGGGAAATGAATCATGTGATGATACCAACCAGAAGCGTATCACCAGTATGAGTCAGACGGGTCTGGAGGGCAGAGAGGTCTGGATCACTGGGAGCTTAGGAGCAACATGTGTAGCTCAATGGAGAAAAACAGGGAGAGAGTAGAAAAGAGAGATAACATTTAGGTATGTTTATATTCAGTACAATGTACAGTCATGGACTAACTATGAAAGCATAACTAAAAGGGAGAGCCAGAAGAAAAGACAGACATGAGGGCTCCCTGAGACATGAAGCAACTAGTCACTTTACTGTCAAACAAAGATGAGTGAGCAATGAGAGTGGGGAAGACAGAATCTAAACATACAAGTTTGTCATAATATGTAGAGTCCATGAGTCCTAAGGCAAATCTATTTACAAAACTGCTTGGGTAAAGATTAAAACATTGCATTCAGGGAGCTGAACATTAATTGGAAGGCTGTTCCATAACTTTGGGTTATGGAATAGCTTTATGAAAATCAACAAATCTTGATCATTGATCTTCTGAAAGCTGTTTTTGGCAAGGCATGGCTCACATCAGTGTATTCTCCCCTTACGCGGAGCAAAATCAAAAGGTTTGCATGCTTTTTACTTAGTCAAAGTAGCTCTARTCCACACCGCCAAACTAATTTTCTTAACATGACTCAGGTATGATAACTAGCTAATTAGCTATTTTGTGGTCATTAACTCAAGGATTCCCATCTTTTTTCAACTNTGCTGTGGACTGATTAATTTAAAATAGAACTCTTTGGCCACAATCAGCAAAGGCATGTTTGGAGAAAAAAAGGAGCAGCATTTCATGAACAGAACACCTCGCAAACTATTAAGCATGGCGGTGGATCTATCAAGCTTTGGGGTTGTGTTGCAGCCAGTGGTACAGGAAACATTGCACGGGTGGAGAGAAGAATGGATTCCACAAAATACCAGCAAATTCTGGAAGCAATCATCACACCATCTGTAAAAAAGCTGAACCTGAAAAGGGGATGGCTTCTACAACAGGACGATGATCCTAAACATACCTGGAAATCCACTATGGAAAACCACAAGAGACGCGAGCTGAAGGTTTTGGAATAACCATAACAATCCCCTGACTTAAACATCATTGAAAAATCGATTTTGTGCGTGCAAGACGACCAAAGTAAATTACAGAACTAGAAGCCTTTTGCAAGGTAGAATGGCAGAAAATCCCAAATACAAGAATTGAAGCCATTTAGCTGGCTATAAAGTGTTTGCAAGCTGTGATATCTGCCAGAGGAGGTGTTACTAAGTACTGATTATGTAGGGTGCCCAAACTTTTGCACAGTGCCACAATAATGTTTTTATTTTTTATCTTTGTTCATGAAAAGATCACCAAAATCTGCGATTTATCAAGGGGTGCCGAAACTTAAGACTGTATTTTCCTTTAACAGCACAATGTGCATTGCTTTGCTCCTCCTATCTTCTGGAACAGTGCTGTAGTTTTGTTCATTTCATTATGCACATATTTTTCCAGAGGCTCCGTTTTCATCAGCTTCCTTTCCTAATATTCGTGAGGCCCATGCTCATGTTGAGAGTGGAGTCACTGAGCAGGCAGCAATACCACAATTAGAGGAGGAGGAGGATATTTATATCCGCACCAAGTTTTTAGAATCCTGGCTGTGGACTGATGTCACACTTCCTGAAGCACCAGAGGCAGATGGGTAAGCTTGATTTTCATGATATCGCATCCTATTCATATATGTTTGGTGTTAGAAAGTCACTATATAACTTTAAAATAATCTTTTTTAACACAAGATTTTGGGTAAGTTAAATGGCACACAAATTTCTGTTCCATAAGAGCCAATCTCTCAATCCAATTTTATTTGTATAGCAGTTTTAACAATAGTCATTGTCACAAAGCAGCTTTACAGAATTCAAAGTAAATTAGGGAAATGAATCATGTGATGATACCAACCAGAAGCGTATCACCAGTATGAGTCAGACGGGTCTGGAGGGCAGAGAGGTCTGGATCACTGGGAGCTTAGGAGCAACATGTGTAGCTCAATGGAGAAAAACAGGGAGAGAGTAGAAAAGAGAGATAACATTTAGGTATGTTTATATTCAGTACAATGTACAGTCATGGACTAACTATGAAAGCATAACTAAAAGGGAGAGCCAGAAGAAAAGACAGACATGAGGGCTCCCTGAGACATGAAGCAACTAGTCACTTTACTGTCAAACAAAGATGAGTGAGCAATGAGAGTGGGGAAGACAGAATCTAAACATACAAGTTTGTCATAATATGTAGAGTCCATGAGTCCTAAGGCAAATCTATTTACAAAACTGCTTGGGTAAAGATTAAAACATTGCATTCAGGGAGCTGAACATTAATTGGAAGGCTGTTCCATAACTTTGGGTTATGGAATAGCTTTATGAAAATCAACAAATCTTGATCATTGATCTTCTGAAAGCTGTTTTTGGCAAGGCATGGCTCACATCAGTGTATTCTCCCCTTACGCGGAGCAAAATCAAAAGGTTTGCATGCTTTTTACTTAGTCAAAGTAGCTCTARTCCACACCGCCAAACTAATTTTCTTAACATGACTCAGGTATGATAACTAGCTAATTAGCTATTTTGTGGTCATTAACTCAAGGATTCCCATCTTTTTTCAACTAGCACTACAAGGTTTTTATGGTTCTTCTCAATGAAGACACAAAAAGACCAGAATTGTATTATTTTAGACACATTATATTCATGTCATTCATAATCAACACTCTTGACTGAAATAAAGATCAGATTACGTTTTATGACAAATTAATACAGAAAACTAACTAGGCCTCTTCTGAGACTATGGGCTATACTGCAAGAAATGAGAGCAATACCTTCTTGAGTAGTATGGACACCATCCCACCATAACAGGCCAGCTTTGCCCTCAAAGGTCTTCCATTTGTCTATACAGCCCACATTATTTTTGGAGCACCACCTGGCCATCCAACGGTTTAGCGACCATAACCTGCTGTAATCTGTCACCACGTCTCACTGGGATGGAGCCAGATTAATAAGATCAACAAATAAGATCTCCACAACAACATTGTGCAGTAGTGAAGACTTCATCAACTTTTTAAATAATAAAATTGTAAATATTAAACATTGAGGCACACATTGAGAGGTGTAGTGGTTATCACTGTCGCCTTGCACCGCCAGGGTCCGGGTTCGATCCCCGGCCAGGCTCGATTCCCGTCTCTGTGTGCATGGAGTTTGCATGTTCTCCCCGTGCTTGGTGGGTTTTCTCCGGGTACTCCGGTTTCCTCCCACAGTCCAAAGACATGTAGGTTAGGCTAATTGGCGTTCCCTCTTCCCTGTCTGTAGTGTGTGAATGAGTGAGCGTATGTGTGTGTCTGTGCCCTGCAATGGATTGGCACCCTGTCCAGGGTGTACCCTGCCATGTGCCCTAAGTGTCCTGGGATAGGCTCCAGGCTCCCCGTGACCCTGAATACAGGATTAAGCGGTACAGATGATGAGTGAGTGAGTGATATTAAACATTGAGGTTTTGAAACCGGACAATGTAATTAATGCAGATGTTAAACGAACTATGTCAGATCGGAACCGAGAATACTTTACTCCCCTTGAAGAGAATGAACTCATTTTACTCATCTCTTCTGCAAATTCATCAACCTCTTTGTTTAGCCAAGTATTTTGTAAATAGATTCTGCCGCTTTCCAGTAATTCATCAATGACGTCCTCAGAGACATGTTAGGCCGCTGGGTGTTCGTCTACCTCGATGACATCCTCATCTATTCCCGAACCGTCAACGAACATATCCAGCACGTCAGAGCAGTTCTAAAGAGATTGCTCGCCCACCAGCTGTATTGTAAGTTGAAGAAGTGCGCTTTTCACGAGCGCTCCACCACGTTCCTGGGTTTTGTCATCTCGCCCCAGGGTGTGGCCATGGACCCACAGAAACTGGAAGTTTCATTGGCCCCTACTCAAGACTCTTAAACAACTACAGAGATTTCTCGGGTTTGCCAATTTCTATCGCCGCTTTATCCGGGACTACAGTACCGTTGCAGCTCCACTAACCGCTCTGACCCGCCCATCATCTCACCCCTTCAACCTCACCTTTCATTGTGGAGGTGGACGCTTCGGATGTGGGCGCCGGGGCTGTTCTCTCCCAGCGAGGTCCAGACCAAAAACTGCACCCCTGCAGTTTTTTCTCCAAGAAATTTGACGCCACTCAGCAGTGATACGGAGTAGGGGACCGTGAGCTGCTGGCCATAAAGTGGGCCTTGGAGGAATGGCGACACTGGCTCCAGGGCGCCAGAGAGCCGTTCATCGTCTGGACTGACCATCAAAACCTCATCACTATCCGCACCTTAAAACAACTCAACCCCAGACAGGCGCGGTGGGCACTGTTTTTTGAGAACTATAATTTCCACCTGTCATACCGCCCGAGGTCCAAGAACACCAAGGCCGATGCCCTCTCCCGACAGCACGAGGAAGACGCCCCCCGGGCGGACCCTGCGCCTGTCCT
>QMIH01001320.1:5668-19789 GCA_003987875.1 Clarias batrachus | reverse complement strand
CCCCCCCAAAAAAAAAACTCTTCCCAGTTGTGTTAGACTAATGGCACTTAGTTATTGACCTAGTTAACCCAGTGTAAGTATCTATCCAGTGATGTAAACTTTAAAGCACTTTTTGTAAGTCGCTCTGGATAAGAGCGTCTGCCAAATGCCTAAATGTAAATGTAACAGTGAGCACATTTCCACACTGTATCCCATAAGTTAAGAGGGGAATGGATGGAAACATATTACTGATGTTGTGTTGTGTTTTATCGCTAAAGACATTATGTCCAGATACACAGGAAAAAAAAAAAAAACACATGTAAAATGCTGTCAGGCATCTGTTTGATTTTATTCAGCATCTAAGTTTCATGTGGTAAACTTTAATATATACACTTCTAATCCAAAGAAGCAGTTCATGTTTGGTTATATCGTTTTGCTTAAGTAAAAATTTTTTTAAAACCTATACTGTGTGTTTTTTAATAAGCAAAAAAAAAAAAAAACGTTTTAAAATCGAAAATCGAATTTGGTCTAAAAAAAAAAATCGAGATTCAATTTATAGGGCATATCGGCCAGCTCTATTGGGTGGTAGTGTTTCAACAGGTTGTCACAAAAAAACACGTTTTTTTTWAATTTTTTTTACTGATTTTAACTGATAGCCAATTACAAATCCTCCCTTGGAAATCAACTAACCCTCAACTTAGATCCCACCAGAATCACCCCAATCACAAGTGAACCACACATACACGCAATTCACTGTGAAAACCAAGAGAGCATTATATACAGTATAACCCAAAATGAAATATAATTAAAGAGATACAGTGCTGACATTTTATGCCATTTTATTTATAGCGGTGTCAACATCAAGTCTTTAAAATATAAAAAAATATATAAATCCTGGAAAAACCTGAGCAGTTAAACGGGTTGTAAAATGAACAGTGGGGAGGGGTGCGTTTCAGTTTCTCTGAATGTATAGGAGAGAACAGCTGAGTAAATTATTTGCATTTGAATGTTGTCTGACATTTTGAAGCACACACAGTAACACTAAAGCAAGAACAACACAGGATGACATGATTATCTTCATCACTACAACTGAAACCAAAGAAATCACTAATTTATCAATGAATTATTGAATTAGTGAGCGAGGAGCGATATTGATTTTGGCGCACACCCATCACAGGCGCACGCCGTGACAACTTGTAACACAATAACAATAATATTTCGAACATTTTGCAGGCTGCCGTTTGGAGAAACCAGATAATAAAGAATAAACAAGTTGTTGCGTCAAAATAACTCAACCATCTCATTTGACCCAACATGAGCAACCCAACAATGTGTTTAAAGTACCCGAAATAACCCAGAATTTTGACCCAACAACACATAATTTTTAGATAGTCTTTTGTGATTTACAGTGGAACCTTGAATTATGAGCATAATTCATTCCGGAAGTGGGCTCGTGTTCCAAAACACTCGTAAACCAAATCATCATTTTCCCATAAGAATGAATGAAAACTCAATTTATTCGTTCCACAGCCCCAAAAAATAAATACATAAAAATAATTAATACAATCTATAAAATGAAAATAAAAAATTAATCTGCACTTTACCTTTAAAAAAAAGTACAAATAAATCCCGACAGATTAGTGTTTCTGTTGGTGTGTGTGTGTGTGTGTGTGTGTGTGTGTGGAATTAGCCACTTCCCTTGAAACACCGTTTTAATAGGAAAAAAAAAATCTCTCTGACACTGGCGTGAGCGCGTACTAACAAAATCACTGCGGTAAAGTAAAAAAAACAAAAACAAAACAAATGAACAAGCACCTTACCTTTGAAAAGAATTGCGACAGTGCAGAGTTTGTGAAGCCGGGGAGGGGGTGAAAAGGCGAGAGACCGTTTGTTTTGCGGAACACTCGTAAACCACATTACTCGCAATTCGAGGTTCCAATGTATTTTAAGGTTTTATTCTGAAAGTCTAGTTTTCCAGTTATTTTAAATTTAATGTCTTTAAATGTATTTTTAAATAACAATAAACAGATACAAACAGAGCAGTTCATTCTTTGCTCATTGTGAATTCTTAATTGTTAGCTAGTGAACTTGTTTCAATGTTCAACTTCAATGTTTTTTTTTTACTCATTATTGTACAGTAAATATCAATAGCTCTGGTTCAGCTTTTTCATGTTTGTTGTATAAAATACACAGATGTGGAAATTATCATCACTGTAGTATTTCTTCGATACGACATATTGTTTTGACTTTTTATTACTTAATTATATTTTAAAACCGAGACAACGGAAAATGCCACTTTGTGCCACCTGGCGGTCATTTCACGAATTACTTTGAACTGCGACCGATTTATTTTGGCCACTGTTGTTTTGTTGCAGCCGTGAGCGCGGCGATAATAGATATTCCCCTCGTCTACTTACTGTAGGTCATGAAGAGGTTCTCAGAGTTTCAGTTTACCACAAGATTGCCTGACTTTATTTATTATTTAGAAATATCTGACGGTGTTTACGAAACTCAGAAAACAATTTCAGCAAATAAAAAAAATTGAGTAAAAAAATGTAACAGTCATTAATTAATTAATATGTACTTATAATCTAATCTAATCTAATATAATAAGGTATTTTTTCATGTATTTTAATCACTTTTTAGCAATTGAAAAAAAAAACGTTTGAAACCATTTTCTGGACTTTCTCAGGTCTAGTCAGGACACATTGTCAAATACATGTAAAATAAAGATACTTTTAAGTATGATTGAAAAAATATTTGTGTTATGCTTAGTTGATTCAGTCCATGAAATTGATCATGATTAAAATATGAATTATTGCGGTTGTTACAGGAAACCGTCTCTAGATTTACATCTGTAACCCCAGTTCCCTGAAGGGGACCAAGACGCTGCATCATGAAGTGACAGCATTGGGGATTGCTTCCAGAAATCGCGTCTTGAAGATATATCTAATCAACTCCATGGAAATGGCAGCCACATAGACATTTAAAGTGGAAGGGGGTGACCCAGCAGAGAACCGCTCATGCAGAAAGTTCAGTACAGCCCCCACGGGGCACTGGGCTGGATGCAACTGCCGGTTCCTGCACCCCCCATTTGGCATTTAGCATCTTCTTGTGGATGGAGCTCTAGAGCTAAATATGGTGCTGACTACTTCCTGGGAAAAGAGGCCACACCCTCAGAGGCCACACATGTAGATTCCACAGCTCGGGTCTTGGATGGAGAATTGATCTATGAGCTTGGGACAATAGATCCCTCCTGATTGGCAGCTGGAGAGGCTGTCTGTCCAGGAGAGACTCTATGTCCGAGAAGCATACCCGGGCCGGCCAACGAGGGGCCACCAGAAGGAGCCGAACTTTCTGCTGGCAGACCTGCTCTAGAACTGCCGGGAGCAGTGTGACAGGAAAAAGCATAGAGGTGTCTGCATGGCCACTGATGCACCAAGGCATCCAGGCCCAGAGGCGCCGTATGTACGAGGGAGAACCAGAGCAGACAATGGGTCGTGTCGCGAGACACGAACAGATCAACCTCCGCTCGCCCGAACTCCGTCCAGATCATCTTGACCACCTCTGGGTGCAGACACCACTCTGCTGCCAAGAACCTCTGTCTGGACAGAAGGTCTGCTCCCTAATTGAAGCACCCTGGGACGAACATTGCTCGTAATGAGAGGAGCTTGCCCTGACCCCACAGGAGGATTTGGGACGTCAATTTGAACAGTGAGCAGGAACGCAGACCCCCTGATGATTGATGTAGACAACCGTTGTTGTGTTGTTGGTGCGAATCAACACATGCTGGCCCCTGACATCTGGAAGGAAGTATTTCAACGCTAACCAGACTGCCGTCATTTCAAGAGCATTTATGTGCCAGTGGTGCTGATATCCCATCCATAGGCCCTGTGCAGAGTGACCCCTGTAGATCGCTCCCCATCCTGTTTGTGAGGCATCTGTTGTCAGTGTCACATGGTGGCACCCAGAACAGGGCCTTGGGACAAGAAACCGGCTTCCTTCCTCAGAGCCCGAATACAACGGGATGAAACCCGAATTATGTGTAACGGACTCCCGCTGTAGGAGAAACCATTGGTTTTGAGCCACCACTGGAGCGGCCTCATGTGCAGCAGGCCAAGCGGTATTATCCTCGATGCTGCTGCCATGAGGTCCAGCAGCGACTGAAAGCTCTTTACAGTGATGGCGAGGCCTAGCTTGATTCCCTTAATGGCTGAAAGGAGTGACTGGATGCGAGCCGGCGTGAGGCGAGCTGACATCCGAGTCGAGTCCCATATGACACCCAGAAAAGAGGTGACGCATGAAGGCATGAGCACACTCTTCTTGCCGTTCAGCCATAACCCCAGCACTCTCATGTCATCGAGAACTAGGTCTCGATGATAGGCCACCATTTTCGCAGAGTGGGCAAGAATCAGCCAATCGTTGACATAATTCATGTTTCTGGTACTTGACAGACAAAGTAGGGCTAAGCCCGCATTCACTTTTTTTGTGAAGGTGTGGGGTGACAGAGCTAGGCCGAATGGAAGAACCTGATACTGCTACACCTTGCTCCCAAAGGCAAACCTCAGGAACTTCCGATGTTGAGGAAGGATGGAGACGTGGAAGTATGCATCCTTCAAGTGATGGAACCAGTTGCCCAGGCGGATCTGGGTTACGACGTGCTTGAGCGTTAGCATTTTGAACTTGTACTTTCTCAGACTGCGGTTCAGAAATCACAAGACCAGAAAAGGCCGCAGTCCCCCATCTTTCTTGGGGACGATGAAGTAGCGGCTGTAAAAGTCGCACTCTCTTTGGAACTGAAGAATCCTTTCAATAGCCTCTTTCACCAAGAGAGCCTTCACCTCCTCTCCCATCACCTGGGACTGCTCCGGTTTCACTAGCGTACGTAGTACACCATTGAATCGTTGTGGAGGGCTTCTGAACTGAACCCTGTAGCCCCCTGTACGCAGAACCCACTGAGACACATCTGGAAGAGCTTTCCACTCGTTCATGTGTTCTACTAGAGGAATCAGCTTGACAAGACTGTTTCCTGGTGATGGGGGCTCCGAAGAACTGAGTGGAGCCAAGCTTGTGGCTCATGGTTGCGGTCGCTGAGTAGAAGCGGTAACGGCCACATGGGAGGATGAATGCTGAACCTCTCGGGGAGCCGCCGCAACCTGGACCCATCAGGGTCTAGGGTCTGCGTAGATCTTGGCCAGAGGAGGGCTGCTGCCCAGAGCGCCACCTCCTCCACCTGCCTGAGCCTTTCTGCTTCTGTGGGGGCTGACGAGTAGCGATGATGGGAGTGCGACATTGAGCTAGTGCTGGGCTGATCAGTGGCGGCATGCACATAATCAGCCCGGAGAGGGAATATGCTGGAGAATGCTGCCTTGTTCTTCTGGGTCCTCCGGATAGTGGCGACGACGTCGTGGACGGCCCCGGCGAAAAGCCCGGGAGGTGATATGGGCACATCCAGCAAAAGCTTCTGATCCTTTTCCCCAAAGGACGCCAGGTTGAGCCATAGATGCCTGTAGGTGACCACATTTGCCGCCATTGATCTACCCAGGCACCGTGCCTGGGTAGCCACCCTAATGGAAGTTACTTCCTTAGTCACCCTAATGGAGAGATTGGTAGCCAGACACAGCTGTTTAATTGCATCAGGGCCTACTTCCTCTACCTCGTCCAGCTCCTGCAGGAGGTGAGCCTGGTATGCCAGCAGCAGACTCATAGGGTGCATGCAGGCTGCAGACTGACCTCCTGCATTATAAGCCGTACCAATGATCTTAGCAGATGTATGGCATGGTCTGGACGGGGGCACTGGTGGCCTGTTCTGTATCCCCTAGTGGAGGATCATGTTTCACTGGCTTGTGCACCACATGCAATGCTGGCCCCTTCCACTCCTCCATGTCTGACTCAGACACTCAGAGATGCAGCGGCGAGCTAGCAGTTAGTGCTAGAGGTGCGCTAGAGACATGAGGAGTAAACCCCACTGGATCTGAAACCTCTGAGGACCCGCTGTTCGAACCAGAGAACATGGAAGCTAAGCTATGTTGTGGCAATTACTTTTTTACTTAGGTCCTCAATCTCAATCATTTATGTTTGAAAAATATACCAAAAAAAAGTAAAAATTGAGAAGCGGTAAATAATTTTTCAGAGCACTATACAAATTTAAACAAGAAAAGCTATTATCCCTCATTTAAGGTAGTACTCACCAATTTTCAGTCAAATTAATTTTTAGCGAACATGAAATGACTCTTTTTGAATGCACCTAAATTTTCTATAATTGATTTATACGGTCAGTGGTGTTAGTCCAAAAAATGGACCTGCATAGTACTGCTCCACACACACCTGATTTCATCCCATGTGGTTAATTATACTGTAATAAACATATTCCAAGGTGTAGTTTTGAGTGTGCACATGTATAAGTGTGCTCTCTGGCCTCCTGTGCAAGATGATAAATCAAGTCAAGTCAAGTCAATTTTATTTCTATAGCACTTTTAACAATTGACATTGTCGCAAAGCAGCTTTACACAATAAAAAGAAGTAAGTTTGTATGCAATGTGTATGAATCAAAATGATAAGATTGTCCCTTCTTCTTGCTTAGTCCACCATGGTGGTGCTTCAGGCTTTGTCAGAGTACCTGGTGAAGAAACCCCCTTTGTCTGACATGGCACTGCGGGTGGACATCAGTGTTCCTGATCACTCAGGTATACACTGGGACTTCACTCCTGAACTGGCGCATGGTATACGTTCCTCTCAGGTCAGTCGTATTTTGCACTTAGCTTATGTCCCTACACAAAGCAGTAGCTGAACTTTACAAGTAATAGTCTACGTACAATGGTGTGATTTATAAAACCTTAAAAATCCTACTATACTGGAGATCTATTAAAAGTCTATCTGCATTTTATTTCATTCAATGTGTTCTCTGTGCATTAATCTTGATTGATGCTATTTGTTGTATGTGAATTGATTTTTGGTGTATTTAAAAGCTTAGATAGTTGTGATAATTTTATCCAGAATGCCTTAAACTCAGTGTCGCACTTGATAATGTTACTCAGGTCCCTCTAGATCAGGACTTTACAGTGATTGCCTCAGGGAATGGCCAAGGAATCCTGGAGGTATGAAATGGAAATACAGTACAGACCAAAAGTTTGGACACACCTTCTCATTCAAAGAGGTTGAATTTGTATTATGGCAAGAAAAAAGCAGCTAAGTGCAGAAAAAAACGAGCGGCCATCATTACTTTAAGAAATGAAGGTCAGGCAGTCTGTAAAAATTGGGAAAACTTTGAAAGTGTCCCCAAGTGCAGTCACAAAAACCATCAAGTGCTACAAAGAAACTGGCTCAAATGCGGACCGCCACAGGAAAGGAAGACCAAGAGTCACCTCTGCTGCGGAGGAGAAGTTCATCCGAGTCACCAGCCTCAGAAATCGCAGGTTAACAGCAGCTCAGGTCAGAGAGCAGGTCAATGCCACACAGAGTTCTAGCAGCAGACACATCTCTAGAACAACTGTTAAGAGGAGACTGTGTGAATCAGGCCTTCATGCTAGAATATCTGCTAGGAAACCACTGCTAAGGACAGACAACAAGCAGAAGAGACGCGTTTGGGCTAAAGAACACAATAAAGAACACAATAAAGAAAACTCTTTGAATGAGAAGGTGTGTCCAAACTTTTCGTCTGTACTGTATATCTGCATCCAAAGAACACAAATTTGAATCGTATCAGGGCAGGTTTGAGAATTCTTTGTTTCTTCTTCCTCTGCAGGTTGTAACAGTATACCACGAGCTGCCTGATGAGCATGAGAAAAGCTCCTGTAATGGCTTCGATTTGAACATTACCATTACAGAAAACAGGGGTACCTTTTTACTCTACTGTCATTCCATTCAACTTCTATACCCAGTCCTGTAGTAATTCTTTAGGTCAATAAATGTATGACCAAAAAGATGGTCAAGTTACCATCATTCAATTAAGTCCCTAAAAAAATAATTAATTGATTCACTGGTTGTATTTTATTGTTGGAAATACAGTTTTTATGATGGTTGAAGCATCAGAGTCATTTTGGCTTTCCAGTATAATCATCCATGTAAAGATTTTTTTTTCCAGATTTTTGGAAAATGGCTGGTGAACATGGCGGGTCTCCCAAGCATGTTTAAAAAAATTCCATAGGTTTCATGGCTAGTATAAGTTACCATTTAAATTCTAAGATCTCTAGGAGAAGAATTTTAATCCCAACCTATTTAACAACCTGAACACTGTAGGCCTTCAAGGATAAGTGCTGAAAATGRCAGTAGATTTCAGATAAACACTTTATGCTCACTGCACTCAACTTTCTTATTATGTCACAGAGAAATTTTCAGCAGATGTGGAGAAGGTTTACAAACTCAGCATCAGTCTGAGGTATGCCATTAATGTACAAATGCATCATAAGAACACTGCAGTCTTCGTGGTACTGTAGCATTAACTTTTTTTGTTCTGTCAGAGCTCTGGCAGAGCATCAAGTACGCATGGTGGTTCTTGACATCAGTCTGCCTACAGGCTTTGAAGCAGAAACCTCAGACCTCGAGCTGGTGAGAAACTGAAGAATACAGTATAATGCTCTACAAACAAGTCATTAATGTGTGATTCTGACAGATTGAATGAATTGAGATACATGATCACTTTTAAGATGTGTAGGGAACAAATTCAGGGGATCAATCATCACCTCAAAACACTTTGCAGTTATTAAGCATGATAAAAACAGTCCTATATACCAGTACTAAAACTGTACAGATAATAGAAATATCTCGGAACTGCTTCAGATTGTAGATTAGTCAGAGACAAACCCTTTCAGAGTTAAAACTCTTGGTGTATTCTTTGAGTAGAAGTTTTATTTTGAAGCTAAATCTCCTGCTACTTAAGTAAATGTGATGCTCTTGTGTGTGCTCTTTGATCTACAGCTGAGCAACTCTGTGGATCGCTACATCAACAATTTCCAAGCTGTAGATAATCTGAGCGATCGAGGATCTCTCATCATTCATCTGTTCAAGGTAACGTGGAGGATTATATGCTGTTCAGGCTCATGTACTTTTAATAAAATACTTTATTAAAAGCTTTCTTTATGTGTGTGTTATGTGTGTTCAGGTATCCAACCAAGAGCCAGACATCATCTCCTTCAGGCTGAACCAAAAGTTCAAAGTTGGCCTCCTGCAACCGTCTACAGTCACCGTGTACCAGTATTACAACCCAGGTACACAACAATAAATAATTGTACAGCTTTCTGCATTTTTATGGCTGTTTGATTTGGCTGAGTGTTCGAAAAAGTGAAATGTGAGTGTGTTTCAGATAAACGTTGCAGCAGGATTTACACGCCACCTGAGGACAAAGAGCAGCTCAGTCAGATCTGCAAAGACAACATTTGTCGCTGCACCCAGGGTGAGCTGTTGTATGGTATACATTATATACAGTATACCCAAATTTATACCCAAATATATATATGAACACGTGACCGTCACATTTTTATAAACTGCTAACTTGCAGAGTTGTCAGGATGTCTGTGTATGTTTTACAATTTCCTGTCATTTCGTTGATTTCTAATTTTAAAGTTCTAAATTGTAAACTAATGATCGGCTTTACAGCTTAAAAATCTTCCAGTGTTGTTTGGTTAAATTTGGAAACAGACCAAAAAAAAAAAAAAAAGCTACTAACAAAAGTAAATAATATGTTCACAGTATCACTTTAAGCTAATGCTAATGCAATGACAAATTATGACTAATGACCTAATACAACCAACTAGGTGACTGTTGTGTTTTGAGGACGGGCGCTTACACAGTTTCAGTGAGAAAGAAGGCTGCATGCAGTGCAATCCACCACGGTAAGCATTACACATTACCTTTATGATTTACTGATTTCAATCAAGCTAGAGTTCCATGTTTGATGTGCATGCTCCGCCGCCCCTGCCCCTGCCTCTCCCCCCACCCCCGCCCCCAGTATTTAAGGTCAGAGTGTTGAGCATCAGTATGAGCCAGTATGACAGATATCAGCTGGAGATCTTGCAGGTCATCAAAGAAGGTGTGTCTTTCTTTTAATAGTGTTTGTAACATTGTGTAGAATTTTGATGTGTTTCTTGAAACAGTGTTTGTGTGCACACAGGCTCCGAGGTTGGTCTAAAAGAAAAGAATACGCGAGTGTTTCTTTCTCATGCTGGCTGTAGGACGGGGCTTAATCTGATCACGGGACAGGACTATCTCATCATCGGACCATCGTCTGATATTTGGCAAACAGGCAGTGATGAGAACGGGTAAAACATTAAACACCACCCTGTTGTCTCAAAAAAAAAAAACCCTGTATGTATTATTGCACAGTTTTAAAATGTAAAAAGGAAAGGGACAACATGCACAATTTAGGCCTGACAAAATATACAGTATAAGCTCCCTGATAGTGCTTAATACGGTTTCGGAGTTCTGAACCTGTTTCCCTGATTTCCTTACACAGCGCCTCAGAGAACATTGTTCTTATTATGTACTTTTCGCATTGGATTACTGGGTACTAYGGTTTCCTCCCTCTTAAGTGTGTGCACAAGTATGCATTATTCCATCGGCAGTCACCAAATCCCAAAACATTTGCATGCAGAATTAAACCTGAACATTTTGTAGTGTCTCAAAGTTCTCTTCTCTCTTTTACAGTTACACTTACACTCTGGGGAAGAACACTTGGGTGGAGCATTGGCCATCTGGTGTGTGTGACAAATGCGCAAAACTGGACAATTTCAGCACAGAATTACAGAACACTGGCTGCCAGTCCTGAGAAACCATAAAAACACTAACACACACACACACACACACACACACACACACACACACACACACACACGTTTATGTTTACTGTCATGTGTAAGCAGGTACTGTATGCAGCCTGCGAGATTTGTGCTTTAACCTTAACATGCAGCCCTGATAATACATTACAGAAGAATAAACTCACTGATTTTCCTTCATTATTTTCCACATAGCTAAGAGATGACAGAACAAATAAATGAGTTATCTTCTAATCCAAGAAACTGAAAATTTCTGAACCATTTCTGCTTTAGTTATAGAATTAAACGAGACTCTCTGGATCTTGTTTGGTTTGTTGTACATCATTTTTTTGCTTCTGTCTTCAGCTTGATGGTCCACTAAATGAACATTATCTTTTTAAATAATTGCTTCATTTTAGACATGAAAACCCATTAAGTAAACTACAAAAATTACACAAATTTTATTTTATTCTATTTAATTAAACTTGTTTAATGAAAAGTGTTCAGCTGTATTTTTTTTACACTGCATCAGAACCTCTCATTGTCAATGTCTAATCATTTATTACATATGTTACTTCATTTACATGTATTTTTTATATGCAAAAATATAATTATAGGGTTGGAGATTGAACACATTATCAGCATTTACATTATTTCCTATGGGAAAATATATTTCATAATACAGTGGAACCCTGGATTACGAGCATAATTCGTTCCGGAAGTGGGCTCGTATTCCAAAACACTCGTAAACCAAATCATCATTTCCCATAAGAAATAATGAAAACTCAAATTATTCGTTCCACAGCCCCAAAAATAAATACATAAAAATAATTAATACAATCTATAAAATTAAAATAAAACAAAATCTGCACTTTACCTTTAAAAAAAGTACAAATAAATCCTGGCAGATAAGTGTTTCCGTTGGTGCACGCAGTGTGTGTGTKTGTGTGTGTGTGTGTGTGTGTGTGTGTGTGTGTGTGTGTGTGTGTGTGTGTGTGTGTGTGTGTGTGTGTGTGGAATTAGCCCCTTCCCTTGCCTCATTTTACACAGTAACATTCCTCCTCCCTCTCCCCACCTCGCTTTTTCACAACAGTTTCACAACAAACACATGCACACACACATGCACACACACAACGGAAACACCGTTTTAACAGGAAAAAAAGAAATCTCTCTGAAACTGGCATGAGCGTATATTAATGGACTCACTTTTTAAGTTTCACAACAAACGCATAAACACAGCGGAAACACAGTTTTAACGGAAAAAAGCGAGACTGGCATGAGCGCATACTAAAGGAATCACTTAAGTTTCACAACAAATGTACACACACAACCACGGAAACACGTTTTAACAGGGAAAAAAGAAATCTCTGTGACTTGGCGTGAGCGCATACTAAGGGAAGTAAAAAAATAAATAAAAATGAACCAGCACCTTACCTTTGAAAAGAATTGCGACAGAGCAGAGTTTCTGTGTGTTTGCAAAGCCATGGGGGGGGAGGGGGGAGGGGGAGGAGGTGATAGAGTGACGATCGATATATGTGTGATACATGTGATACATGATACTCGACGCTCGTAAACTAATACTTGCTCGGTTTCCGAATGAAAATTTAGTAAAAATCTTTGCTCGGTTTGCGGAACACTCATAAACCACGTTCCTCGCAATCCGAGGTTCCACTGTACAACTTTCGCCCCAAGAACCCGCCTCCAGAATGGATTAAATTTGTTACCACTGTACATGTATGGCAGATAGCCGAAATGTAACTGGGAGTATGCATTTATTATGCATCCATTTTTGTTCTGCTTGTTTCATCAAAGAAAATGGCACCAAACAGAGTTGACCCCCCTCCCCCACTTACAGAAGTCCACTTACAGTACCAAAATGAATAGCAATTAATTCCTAGTGCTTTGAGATTAAAAATGTGTGCACCTAATCTTAAATTTGCATTTGCACAGAGGTTTAGGTTGCCCAGGTTTTTAAGATTTGTTATGTGTTTCCAGAGATCTCATAGAAAGTGTTTCCAATGCTGGACTTTGGATTCATCTTTGATTGAGCATTTATCTCATCAAACAAACAAACAAACAAACAAACAAACAAAATTGTTCTAGCAATTGTAATTCTGATTTTCTTAAAAAGTGGTTAAAAATTCAAATTTAAAGGTTAACCTAGCTACTGTAGCATGCTATTGTTTACTATTTACGTTAACTTTAGAAAACACATTTAGGACAATGCCACCACATAGCGATACAATACAATAACCAGTTAGATAAAAAAAAAAAAAAAAAAAGTTACTTTACTTTCTACTCACCCCTTAACTAAATGAGGTGACGGGAACACCGCTCAGGTTCGGCTGTGGGAGTTCTCCTCCACACTCCTCTTCTAGTTTGTTCCAACTGGGCAAGTTTTCTTGTCTGAACTTTGAAATGTCATCATAGTTTAATTCTGATATGTCACACATGTGTAGCGTTTTATCAATAATAAAGTCTATAGGAAAGTAATGGCGCGTCCTGGATTAGTCACTCAATAACGGCACCCATAAGACGTTACCGTGTCTCTGCATTAATGCGCTGTTGTTTTGTAAAAAGGGGACCAATGCAGTTCGAGCCGGCCCCTTCTCCTAGCTACAACCAGATGGCTGAGGAAACTTCACCAGGAACGATAAATGGCAAGTTGCATCATATTGAAAGCCATCGTTCTTACACAGAAAACACAGACTTAAAAGAGGCCGGACTAACTCTTACTCATGACTGTATAACAGATTGTGCAATAGTGGAGCGTTTAAAAGTGGAAAGAACGTATTTGGTCTGATTCAAGCTCAGACAGTGTAAGGATGCATTTGTTAACGCTGTTAATATGTAGTTTGTGCATGTGTAATGAACTAAATGCTCAGTTTGACCAGTTCTTCCGGTAAGTTGGTCTTGTAGTATTTTCTCAACAAGAACAATGAGAAGTTTTCTATCTATCTATCTATCTATCTATCTATCTATCTATCTATCTATCTATCTATCTATCTATCTACATATGCATCACGACATTGTGGTTGTTATTTTGTTTTTGTTTTGTTCAAAATCAAATCTGTTCAGTGTGTTGTATTCAATAAATCATTCATGCTTGAGCTTTTTACAGTATATATAACTCTATTACAGGCCCTGGTCTGACAACTGGAGGTATGTTTCATCAGTTTATTATATGTGTGGTGTTTAAATAGAATGAACAGATGAACAAATATGTAATATAAATACAGGAATTAACATAAAGCTTTCTCTTTTGTAGCCCTAATCAGCGTCCTTTTTGGTTACATGATGGAGATGATCTGTAAGTCTCATGAGCTACCAAGTATTTAAGGTTATACTAATGATCAAACTGTACCCGAAAGGACATTGTCATACCGTTTAGTCA
>QMIH01001319.1:241757-253586 GCA_003987875.1 Clarias batrachus | reverse complement strand
TTTACTTGTTTACTTGTTCTATCTATCTATCTATCTATCTATCTATCTATCTATCTATCTATCTATCTATCTATCTATCTATCTATCTATCAGAAAAAAAATTCTATACATCAAAATGTAATACATAGTTATAAATCTGGCTGGGTGTAATCTGGCACCTGAGCAACAGCTACTAGGTCTTTTGGTGAGTTCATACAACATCATGTGTATTGTTTTTCTTGCTAGTGTAACTATATTTACAGTACCAGGCTCTAAGCAGATGTGGGGACCATTGCACTGGTGCCAGTGGCCGGACTGTTGTCGCCTATTAGAGGCCATCTTTGCCGAACTTTTTGACATCCACAAGTCAATATGCATTGACAAAATGGACAATGATTAAAGGGCTGATAAAAAAATAGACAAATTTTTGTTAAACTTTGTGTTTTAATTGGTGGTGTGTAAATAGTGTCTAAGTTGGATATCTATATAAATAGATACATATTTTGTGTTCTTTTTATTGGTGTTTTATTACCAATTTTACAAGAAAGTCAGTATTTTGTTTTATTTTYGTTTTCRAARGGGRAAAAAAAATGCACCAAATGCAACGAGASCCTTGCMCGGCCTCCTGCCTGACAGATCTTGATCCCATCAACTCATGACTGCAGTAACTCTTAAACATAATTTTAATTTTTTTTTYATATGTTTCGATCTACTCATGTTTCTCAATAAAGTTCACCAATTATATTTTATAATTTTTAAACATATGTCATATAAGTCTATAAAATATTTTTGTTAATTTTCCAGCAAAATACAGTTCATTAATACAATTCATTCTGACAGACTTGATTTTCTTTCTGTTTCACTTATTTTAAAGCATGTAATTGCAGCGGTTGTAGTTTAAAATGAACCATCCTCAAACACCCCTCTAATATGTAAATGACTAGTGAGAAAAAACTTTTCAACCGCAGATTCAAGCATTTAAAATATTGTTAGGAATTAACCAGCCCATTTTTTCTAGCTTTTTCCATCCTGCCTTTCTGAAACATGTTTTATTTTTTTAAAATTTTTTTTTAGAAATGCTGGTTGGAAATAATAATAAAAAAGATGGGAAATACCTTGTTTTTTTATCCCCTAGTTATTTCCATTTTTAACATTCATTTAGTAATTAGCAGTAAAGTGTGTGACTATCTCTGACTTTCTGGTTTATCCACAGGAGATTTAGTGGGGTTAGACACTGATGTTGGGMAAGGATTGCTGGAGCGCAGTTCGTGTTCTAGTTCATCTCAAAGGTCTTCATTGMAATGAGGCCAGGGCTCTGTACAGTTATCTGCCTAGTTGTTCCACTCAACCTTACCACATGTTTTCGCTCACTCTATGTGTATGGGCATCGTCATGCTGGGCAACATGTTAATGAACAATTGTATAAAAAAGAATAAACAAATGTGTTATATGTAGATTTGAAATGTATTTGTATAAATTTTGTTTKTCAGCTGATACAATAAAGCATATCTGGTATGACAAAGAATGAAAGATAAAGGGGAGCTGTTTCTACAGGACAGATGTTGAAATGTGCTTATTGGTTACAGGAAATTATGTCAAAATCAAATTCCCACATGGTACATTTACTATGAGTGCTGAATAATATATCAAATGAATATTTGATTTCACTAATATATCAATGCCACAATTTTCATATTCAAAAGTCACTTATCTATAAATAAAATTGCAAGCACTCTTCACATTTCAATTAATTGTATACACTACTGAGCTACGCAAAATATTCCTCCTGAAGGGGTTTCCGCTTTGTGAAAAATTAGCTGTGGAGAGAGAGGGAGAAAGAGAGCATTTTTTGCATTATTCCAGCAATTTTAGACATTATTCTTGTCTAAAGTTGATGAACATTTTTTTTTTATAAAATAATGAGGTGAGGTAGTATAATTTCTTATGAAATGTAAATATTTTGTACCGATCCATTAAACATCCTCACTTTTTTTTATCTCACCTCCAGCAGAGAAAATTCAGCTTCTCATTGCAGTCTCGATTCTCCCAGATATAGGTCTTAATGTTGAGTGCACCACAGCAGTAAGGTTGAGCTGGGCATGATGGCAAATTAACTGGTGTGTTAGGAAGAGTCACAAACCATGTAGGTGCCTCTAGAGGCTCCCCATTCAACCAAAACCAGTTTCCGTTCATGAAGCGCAGCCCGGTCCAAATACTGTCTGTTTGGGTCAGGTTAAGCTCTGCTTGTGCCAAAAGCACTTGTGTCATATAGGGCAAGGAGGTCAAACCAGTGTAGTTCGTACTGCAGTACTGCCTAGCCTCCTCCCATGTTTTGCTCTCTTTCACCAAAATCAAATATCTGGAACAGTAGAAAGGGTGATCGTTTCCACAGAAGTCATTTTTCCAGTATCCATTTTCAACAAAAGTGCAATTGAATGTTTTATACGAAGTACCAAGTAAAGGACAGCCATTTAACCAATTGACGTATAAAACATCTTCTCCCATGGACCACTTCCAGATGTTTTTGGTCACATCTGTTCTTTGCAACCCAATCCAGCCTGTTTTCTTGTTTGCAGAATCTTCAAATATCTGTTGTTCTCCAGTATTATTGATTAAAGCCAGKTTTTTGTAGTGGCTACTGCAATACCAATTAGCCACATTCCAGTCAAGATAATGAGGAAAGTAAGTGTATTCTAATAATGTCCCTACAGACAACCCACTACTTGTCACAAGGAAGTAAAAACTAAAGAAAAGCTTCATCTCTGCTATAAAGTGCCTGASCTCTGTAAATCTTTTCACTTCTTTGCAATGGTTTTCACTCACAGYATGGTTTTATCCCGACTCAGAATCACAAATGCATGCAAAAACAAASTAAACAAAACAGATCCAATTGGAAGGATGGGGAGGATGCAAAATGAACCAAATGATTTCTTATCAAAATGTACATATTAAAACTTTGCAGTATAGTATATAATATCAATTACTGCTGTGTGTGTGTGTGTGTGTGTGTGTGTGTAATAAAGAGAGAGAGAGAGAGAGAGAGAGAGAGAGACTTTGACTTTTACAATCTTTTATTAAAGAAAAAAAAAGGTTATTTATGCTGGTATAGTTAGTCCTGCCTGAGTCCCTGCTGGCACTCTGCACTAAATATACCTTCACCTTATACAATGTTGTGACTTTGACCATATCTAACTGTTATCTCTCCTACACAGAGGTGGAAAGAGTAATACACTTTTGTACTCAAGTAAAAGTACCGTACTGACAGTCAGAAAACCTGGTGAATTTTTACTTAGGTACCAGTAAAGTTACCATTATAAAAATCTACTCAAGTAAAAAGTAGGCAAGCAGATATAAGCCTCAAACTAGCGGTTTTTAATTAAAAGAACTCCTTTGCATAATAAAGCTGTTGCCTTTTTTGTGCTTGAAAATCAAAGTGATTACCTACAAAACAAGTCAAAACACCTTCCCTAACTCCCTAAACCAAAAACAGTGAATAAATTCCCTCTTCCCAAAATAATTGGCAGCCACGCCCCTACTACTGGTGAGTCCACAAACAAAATATTTCTCTCTGGTTCATATCTGGTCACACTGATTGATGACGTCACTCTCAGGGCGGAAGCGACCGTGTGAAAAGTCAGGTAGATGCAGATGTGGAGACAGTCAGAAAACCTGGAGTGGAGTCTGGAGTGGCGTGCGACCAGGACAAAAGCGAGCACAACAAAGCATTTATACACAGCATAATATTTTTATTATTTTTCATTTTTTACTCTGTACTACTCTTCTGCTTTCTCCCCTTCTCTTTCTTTTCCTCTCTCTCTCCCTCTCCCTCTCCTCCTCTCTCTCCTCCTCTCCCTCCCTCCCTCACTCTGTATCTATGTCGAGCTATACATGTCGCTTCTGAGCTGCCAGTGATCCAGACTCCCTCTGCCCTCTGGACCTGTCTATCATGGGTCTCGTGTCTGAGGACGGTTTCACTCTACGGTTCTTGCCTCGACTGATGTTGACAGTCTGATGTTTTCTCTGAGGACTTGACTTGGCTACAGTCGCTTGATAGTTCAAGAGTGGAATTTCCTACAAGTCTACCTGAGCCTCCAATAACTAACTGGACTCCATATTAACATCAACAGTTATACTGAACTGCCTCCCACCTAACACACAGTATGAGTGCAGATCAGTTCCTGCTTTCTGTTTCACCCAAATAAGGATGGGTTCCCTGTTGAGTCTRGTTCCTCTCAAGGTTTCTTCCTATTGCCATCTGAGAAAGTTTTTCCTTGCCACTGTCGCCGTCGCCCTTGGCTTGTTCATCAGGTACAATCTTATCATTTTGATTTATTCACATTTCATATACTTACTCACTCATCATCTATACCGCTTAATCCTGTATTCAGGGTCACAGGGGGCCTAGAGCATATCCTCAGGCACAAGGCAGGTTACACTCTGGACAGGGTGCCGATCCATCGCAGAGCACACACACATACACACAGTCACACTCATTTACACACTACGGCCAAATTGGGAATGTCAATTAACCTAACCTACATGTGTTTGGACTGTGGGAGGAAAGCGGAGTACCCAGAGGAAACCCGCCAAACACGGGGAGAACATGCAAACTCAATGCACACAGAGACGGGAATCGAGCCTGGCCAGGAATTGAACCTGGACCCTGGAGGTGCAAGATGACAGTGCTAACCACTACACCATCGAGCCACCACATTTCATACAAACTTCCATAATTCTTTTTATTTTGTGAAGCCACTTTGCGACAAAGACAATTGTTAAAAGTGCTATACAAGAAAAATTTTATTGAATATCTCCTCCGCCCCAAAAACACCGCTCCCAGTGCCTACCTCGTCGCACCTGCTGAGCCAGCCAAGGCCCTGGGCATAGTAGTTGGCATGCTCATTTCTGCCATCCCGTTGGTCTCTCTCTGGTTATCCAGCCAATTAAGTCAGGGTTAGTGACACCCCCACAGCAGGCACAGCAAGCACAGCAAGCATGGCTTGGATGTCACTCCAAGCAAATATTGTTTCTGCCTGGGTGCCAGAACAGAGTTGTGCTAGAGTTCCCCTGGCTACATCACAACCCCTTCATCAACTGGCCAACGCGTTCCATCTCACATTGGGGTTGTCAAGCTGCCTTAAGGGCGAATGCCTCAAGAGGATCAAGAGTTTTATTTTTAGTTTATAAAGCCTCACCAGGTCTCAAAGTTCCTATTTACTCATCCCATGCTATCTCCTAACTGGGAGGTCTTCCCATCTGTGTTTCTTAAGCACTCTCACAAACTCCTATTTTGTTGACCTCCTCAGAAGCCCTGAGCAAGGGCTCTTATAAATATAATTTTTCTTTTAATTTTATTATCTCTGTAATCTGCATCATGTATCATCATCATTACAAAATCTTTTCAACTATGGACAGTGATAAATGTCACATTGCATAATGCTGTGAAAACAATGAACAAGCCAGTGAATAAAAGGTCACACAGTCTCTTAGACATTTGCCTTGWCACCTTGGACATCCACAGGTTTAGATGGGATTTATTTGTGTGTTGATTTTGCATGTTCTCCCTGTGGTTGTTTTTTTCCCAGGTATTCCAGTTACCTCATACAATTCAAATTGTGATGTCTTTTATAAATGGAAGATATTAATATTTTATAATTTGGAAAGTGTGCAAGAGGTCAATATCGGTAATATATATTAGATCAAAGCTAGCAAGTAGTGTCCAACATTCGCCTTATTGGGCAAATATAAGGGTTTTTATTTATTATAACTTTGGAAATTCTGCCCTCATGTTACCACTCCTTCCTAGTTTTAGTTGTTCTTTGCTTCTTTTTGCATGTGATTTAAATCTGAGTTTGGATAAAATGTGATGCCATTAACTAAGTTAAATTCAAATGACATTTTTTTTTTATTTGTCAGCACTGAAATGCATATACGACTACTGATGACCTAAAGTTTCAAAAAGAAAGTTTCAGTATGAATTAAGAGAAATAAGAGAATTTTACAAACGGTGTCGTCAGCCAACTCAAACATGGAAGTGGAGTTGGTAGTAGCTACGCAGTCGTAGGTATACAATCAGTATAGCAGGGGGCTCGGAGTGCTGAGGGTGAGGGAGKCTGAGACAGGTCTTCCCATCATTACTGCCTGTGGTCTTCCAGTTAGAAAATTGGAGATCCACTGACACAAGGATTGGAGTCCTGAGTGTTATAGCTTCGTTTTGAATGTGGAGGGAATTATAGTGTTAAACTAGTGTTAAAGTGAAGAAATTAAGAAGTCTCTGACCAGCCGCTCAAAGCACTTCATCACTACTGAAGTCAGGACTACAAAGCGATAATCATCGACGGAAGCAGGATGGGGTTTCTTTGGAACAGAAACAATGGTGGACTCTTTAAAGYATATGGGCATTACCGACTGGGATAAAGAGAGGTTGAATATTTCTGTGAACACACGTATGAGCTGGTCTGCACAGGCTCTGAGGACTCAACCTGAGATGCCGCCTGGTCCTGCCTGTTTCCTGGTGTTCACTTTCCTGAAAGCTCTCCTCACATCATGCTCGAGCATGATGAACATGTTTCTGGTGTTAACATTGTCTTCCTGTCTGCAGCCGCTAGCGTTGTTAGCATAGTTAGCCTTGCTAGATCTCAGAGCATCGCAGATGGTCTTATCCACCCACATCTTCTTATTGGGAAATGGTCTGATGGTCAGAACTTCTTGCTTGAGCCTTTGTTTATATTTTGGCATGAGGAAGATGGCGACATGGTCGGATTTCCCAAACTGTCGGTGAGATTGTGCCTTATAGCCGTCTTCTGGTTGTAGTGTAATAGTGGTCCAGTGTCCTTTCGCCACTGATGGCGCAGGAGATATGCTGATAAATATGCACRTTTGAGGTTGSCTCTGTTKTYCTTGTGTTGTTTTTGGTGCTGTGTGACAGCCTCATGCAACTTGCACAAGGCTATGTGCATGTCGGCTGTTGGGTGGAATATAAACGGTGCTGATTATGACCAATGTAAGCTCCTAAGGAAGGTAAAAAGATTGACATTTTTGGTCAATAGTTCAAGGTTAGGTGCCCAGGAACATGTGTGAGGAACCATGCTCGCATTGTTGCACCATTGAACATTTTTACAAGATTATGGACTCTAACATAATGATTTTCATTGTTGGACAGCGGCATACCAGATATTGCTATTAAGCTAGCTGAATGCTACATTTTCCGGACAGACAGTGACTCTGGTAGAGCTGGAGGGCTGTGCATTTATGTAAACAAAGTGTTATCACTAGGAAATACTGCTCACCTAACCTGGATCTTCTTATGATTAAGGTAGGTCATTTTATCTACCCAGAGAATTCTCTTCAACCATTGTTAATGCTGTATACATTCCACCTGATGCTAATGCACACAACAGTCAATGCATCCAGATGCTGCTTTTATTGTTGCGGGGACTTAAAAATAGTCCTCCCTAGATTTCACTAKCATGTTTCCTTCCACACCAGAGGAAAGGAAACCCTGGACCATGTTTACACCATCATACCTAGACTGCCTCCCTCCACCACCTGGGACAATCAGATCACCTTTCTTTCTTCTCTTCCCCGCATATTCACCACTCTTTCAATTAAATTAAATTTGTATGCCGCTTTCAACAATTGTCATTGTCGAAAAGCAGCTTTACACAATCAAAGGAATTATTTAAGTATGTATGGAATGTGCATTGTATGATTCAAAATGATCAGATAGTCTCTGATAAGCAAGCAGAGGGTGACAATGGCAAGGAAAAACTCCCTGAGATGGCAATAGGAAGAAACCTTGAGGATGGAACCCATCCTCATTTGGGTGAACAGAAATCAGGAATTGATCTGCATTCATACTGTGTGTTAGGTGGCAGGTAGGTCAGTGTAACAGTTGTTAACAGATTATAACTGATGGTAATATGGAGTCCAGGTAGTTATTGGAGGGTCAGGTAGACTTGTATGAAGAGTAAAACCATCCCCAGGCACATCCCAAAAAGACACATGTGGCAACCAGAACTCCAACCAGAAGCGTGGCACCAGGATGAGCCAGACAGGAACGATATRTGTAGCTCGACAGAGAGAGGGAAAGAGAGAGAGGGGAAGAGCAGAAAAGGAGAGATAACAGTTAGGTATGATCACAGTCACATAATGTATAAGGTGAATGTATATTTAGTGTAGGGTGCAAACAGGGCCTCCGGCAGGACTAATTATAACAGTATAACTAAAAGGGAGAGCCAGAAGGAAACACAGACATGAGGGCTCTCTGAGATGTAAAGCAACCAATCACCTCACTGTCAACAAACCTAAGTGAACAATGAGAGTGGGGAGGACAGCMTCTAAACATACCAGTTCACCAGAATACTCTACGTCCATGAGTCCCCCAGATTTGCTCCTTTACCTAAGGTTAATCTATTTACAAAAATGCTTGGCTAAATAAATAGGTTTTTAGCCTAGACTTAAACACTGAGACCGTGTCCAAGTCCCGAACATTATTTGGAAGGCTATTCCATAACGTTGGGGCTTTGTAAGAAAAAGCTCTGCCCCCTGCTTTAGGTTTTACACTATGCGGTTACTGACAAGCAGTCTGCATACTTTGATTGAAGTAGGCGTGGCGGATCGTAAGACACTAGCAGTTCACTCAGATACTGCGGCGCGAGACCATTTAGTGCTTTAAATGTCAGAAGTAGTATCTTAAAATCGATGCGAAATTTCACAGGGAGCCAATGAAGTGAAGATAAGGTAGGAGTGATGTGCTCGTATCTTCTGGTTCTAGTGAGGAGTCTCGCTGCTGTATTCTGAACTAACTGAAGCTTGTTTATGCACCTAGTTGAACAACCAGACAGTAAGGCGTTACAATAGTCCAACCTAAAGGTGATAAAAGCATGAGCTAGTTTTTCTACATCAATATACAATATATGACAATATATTCCTTAACTTGGCAATATTTCTGAGGTAAATAAATGCTATCCTGGTGATATTTTCTACATGAGCTTCAAATGAAAGACTAGAATCAATAATCACATCAAGGTATTTTACTGTTGCACTAGATAGTGTTCTATCTAGATGGTTTGAAAGGCCATCTAAAGTTACTGTAACAGATCTAAAATCATGCTCCTACCTGCACTCTGTCCTATGACTAGAACGTCTGTCTTATCAGGATTAAGCAGAAGGAAATTAATTAGCATCCAGTCTCTTATATCCATTATGCATTCCTGAAATTTAACAAGCTGGTTTTTCTCATCTGGTTTTGCTGAGATGTATAACTGTGTGTCGTCAGCATAACAATGAAAACTAATATCATGCTTACGGATTATGTTGCCCAAAGGAAGCATGTAAAGGAAAAAAAAGCAGAGGACCTAAAACCAAAGCCTCTGGAACTCCACTAGAGAACATGCAAATAATCACCTTTACATTTAAGTTTACATACTGATAACGATCAGTCAAATAGGATCTAAGGAGAGGGTTGTTCTCTTAATTCCTACTACATTTTCTAATCTGTGAAGGAGAATACTATAATCAATGGTGTCAACTCGAGTAACTRAGGTCGAGKAACACAAGCATAGTTATACTGTACCACCCTGATCAGCATAACTGATCAGAGGCCAATAGGAGGTGATTTACTACTTTAACGAGTGCTGTCTCTATGCTGTGATGAGGCCTAAATCCTGACTGATACAGTCTGTATATGCCATTTTGATGTAGATATGAGCATAGCTGCTCCCCCACTATCTTTTCCAGAACCTTAGAGATAAAGGGGAGGTTCGATATTGGCCTGTAATTGGACAGCTAACAGGGGTCAAGGTCAGACTTCTTAATTATCGGTCTAATAACTGATAATTTAAAAGATTTTAGTAAAAGAGTAAACGGTATAGGATCTAATACACAGGTTGATTTGGGTACCGACAGACAGCTTAAAATCGGTCTGGGTGCATAACAACTAGCTTTTTGAATAGAAAGCTTTGGAATGCCAAATTGGAATTATGGGTCTAAAAGAACGAGGAGGACTATTTGCCTCCAAATGCAGTCTTTTAGAAGGACCGGGCTTGGAGTCATCCGTCTTGAAATAACTAAGTCCTTTCTCCCATAGATATTGCATCAAGGATCCAGATGGCTCTGGTTCATCCTGTATAGAACTCACAATGCCCGGTCCATGATAGGCTCAGTAGGGTTGTAATCTTCAATAAGAGTATAATCCGGACTGCCCTGACTGTGTGAGTAATCCAGAGGGATGTAGTTAGCACTTAAGTAATTATGATTAGCTATAAGATTAAGATAAAATATGTAAAAACACCAAAAAAGGAAAAATGAGACAAATACTGAAAATAGTGTGATGAAGATGCTTACCCATGGCCTGTCTCTTGAGAACTGTAGAAAAAACGAAAACTGAGGGAAATATAGTAAAATAGGCGACGCCCCAATCTTTTTAAAAAATTAAGAAAGGAAAGTGGAAAAAGATAATGCAAAATAATTTATAAAAAAACTAAATTATAATGGAAAACTATGAGCACACGGAGGAGTCAAATAATGATGCAATGACACAAAGTAGGTAAAAAGGTAATTATAATGGGTAACGTAGTCTATAACCTGGGTAACCTGGACTATAATGGCATAATATGAACTTGTATGTCACAGTCAAGTCACTTTGCTCTTGGTAGTGCTTGAACTTTCAATCTAGACATTGCTAGGCTGGCTCACTTGGGTTTTATTGCTGCAATAAATCCTGTCTTACTTCATCCAGATCTGCACAGAGTCAGAAGTCTTTCTTTGATTCTTTGTACTAGTTTTAAGTATATGGTTAATAATGTAGATTAAGGCAACATCAATAGCTGGAAGATAAAAATCTCCCACACTCAGCTTCCATGCTATTTGAAATACTAACAATTTAGTTTGACGCCACTTATGTTGTAATTTCCGAGCAGCCAGAGAGCGAGTTTCTTATCTCTAATATTTTTTTTCTTTTAACTGGAGCTACATTATCTAAGTGTGGAAATATTGAGGAAAGGGAAATGATGTAAACTATACCAAAATGAAACTGATTACGCCACCCCGAAGTAAACGAGGAAAGAACCCAAATAAGGGACACAGGTTCATGGCTAAATGACCCAGAGAGACATGTGGACAATGTACAAAATTTGCTTTCAATTATCAAAATAAATAATTTTTGTCACGTATCAAATCACAATCCAGCACAATATGGTTCACACAAGGCTCTCTGTATAGTACACAGAAATAAAGAAAACAGTAAAAAAAAAAATTAAAAACTCACAAAAGAAGAAGAAGAAACCAAAACAGAAATTACAGGCACAAGCTTCTCCGTGGCAGGGGCAGGCTAGATGAAGTAAAGTTTCTAGTGGTGCACTTGTGCGTCTCACACACACACACACACACACACACACACACACACACAAAATCACAAAGGGTGATTAGCCTAGCTAGCCTACCGACCCAACAGTGCCTAGAATAAACCGAACAAAATAAGTTACATTCAATAATACAAATGGGAAGACATCTAAATTAAACCGAAAAAAAAAATGTTGAGCACTAAAAAGTAAGAAAAATAGAAAAAAAGCAAAAATAACAATTTAACACAAAGAATTATTAAATGGTGATGTCAAGCTGAGTGCTCGCTAAAGCGATAATGTCCAAATTAGAGTCCTCCGAGAGCTGCCCTAGAACACTATTCACAGCATCAGTTAAAAAGAGAAATCACAGATACAGATAGCCAAAAGCCCAACAAGGTTCAACAATAATAGCTTCAACAATAATAGGGCAACCCCGGACCACTAACACATTCAGCAACCGGTGATCAGCCATACCCCAGCCATATGTAACCTAACAATCATGAGC